>JANEHU010002696.1:0-20371 GCA_027563435.1 Nasonovia ribisnigri | reverse complement strand
ACCTAACGCCCGTTTGTAAATAGTGGTTGAACCAAACGATTTACCACAATATTGTCTATGGAGTACTGATACTATTATTTGGTATGTTAGGTTAGTCAGTCTGGTCCTTACCGCCGCACTGTAAAGTCGGTCATTTTGTTTAGTATGTTTACTTAATTTACTATGTGTTTTCTTAAGTCGAATAAAGGTCTCTAATAACATTAAATTATGAGTGTTTAAGTGTTGTTAATAATTATATGTATTGTTTTGTTTCTTTTTATTATGTATTTTGAATAAACCTCATATATAATATATAATATATTTATATTGTTTTTTTATTTACTATTTCCCGAGATATTTCCTAATCTTAGCAAATTATTACCAATGAAATAGTAAGTATGTGGAAGATATAGGTAACTAATCAATATTTGACAACCATGTGTGATGTATCACCTGTCTTATATGTGTTTAGTTAACTACCATCGCGCGTACCATCAGATACCAATCGCCGAAAAAGATATCCATAAGACCGCAGTAACAACGCCTTTCGGACTATACGAGTTCCCTGTAATGTGTTTTGGAGTCCGTAATGCTGCACAGACTTTTCAGCGCGTCGTAAATGAAGTTTTACGTGGTTTGGACTTTTCTTTCGCGTACATCGACGATGTTCTTATCGCGTCTCATAGCGAACAAGAACACGAGGAACACGTCCGCGTTGTCCTTGGACGATTTCAGAAGTACGGCATCGCCATTAATCCCGCTAAATGTATTTACGCAGTCGAAACATTGATTTTTTTGGGACACGTCATCGATCGGAACGTCTGCCGTCCAAACCCGGAACGCATAGCGGTTATTCGCGATTGGCCCTTACCAACGACAAAGAAGGGACTGCAACGCTTTCTTGGTTGACTTAATTTCTATCACCGCTTCATACCGAATGCTGCTCGTCTTCAAGCGCCTCTATACAACCTTGCGTCGACCATTAAAAAACGCGATGGTCCCCTACAGTGGTCTGAGGACACCCGCACCAGTTTCGACAAGTGTCGTGTCGCGTTAGCTGACACCGCGCACCTGGTACACCTGAAAACAAACACCGAGCTCAGACTCAGCACTGACGCGTCAAGCACAGCCGTGGGGGCAGTTTTGGAACAAAAAGCTGACAACAACACTTGGCAACCACTGGGTTTCTTCTCCCGAAAGTTGACTAGTCCTCAACTCAAGTACAGTACGTACGACCGCGAACTTCTTGCCGCCTACTTAGCAACGCACCATTTCTTACACACCATCGAAGGACGTAACACTACTTTACGGACAGACCACAAGCCTCTTATCCACATGTTTACACTGAAAACAGACAAAACAGTTGACAGACAAGTACGACAAATTTCCTTTTTGTCTCAGTACATAGGTGCAGTCGAACACATTCAAGGTACATCTAACGTGGTCCCCGATGCGTTATCAAGACTGGAGACGGCAGTGGTTCAAGAAAGTGGCACAGACACCGACCAGTGGGCTGCAGATCAGGCCACAGTTGAACTACAAAACATCCTGAGCGGCGTTACCAAGTCCTCATTACAACTTCAGCCACGAGACACGCCCAACGGCATCCTATACTCCAACTACTCAACAGGAAGCGCTCGTGTGTACGTCCCCTTGGTCCATAGGCAAAGCACTTTCAACACCATACATGGCCAAGCGCATGGAGGACGACGACCAACACTACATCTAATCAAGACCCGCTACTGCTGGCCTAATATGAATCGAGACATCAACCAGTGGACGCGAGCGTGTCAACCTTGTCAAAGAGCCAAGGTGGGCAGATATACAGTATCTCCAGTCGCACCTTTTGCACCGCCCGAGCGCCGTTTTGGTCATATCCACATAGACCTCGTAGGTCCACTACCATCGTCTAACGGGTGTAAGTATCTGTTAACGTGTGTCGATAGGTTTACGCGGTGGCCGGAAGCCTGGCCAGTTGATAACATGTCTGCATACACTGTCGCCACCACCCTTACTACAAACTGGATCGCCCGTTTCGGGGTCCCGGACACCATAACAACTGATCAAGGACGGCAGTTCGAGGCTGAACTGTTCAGGGCACTCACCGTCAGTTTTGGTATCCAGCACACGCGTACATCACCATACCACCCGCAGTCTAACGGCATCGTCGAGAGGTTCCACCGACGCTAAAAAGTAGAGCTGGGCCGATACCGATACCCGATATTAGTATCGGCCGATATTGGTACTATCGGTTTAATCGGGTATCGGTTTTTTTTCCGAACCGATAGTAAAACCGATATAATACAGTCGCATATCAATTTGTATGTAATGGTGATGGTTATACCGATAATGCTATTTTTAGACATATCATGTAAACAACAAATGATTTGGTAAACACAGTAAAACTATAAACACGGTGCAATCACAATTTAAATTCAATTTCGTTTAGTTATTATTTAATTATTTCTGCTACTTACCGCGGTTATGATTTTATTGATAAATAGTAATTGATAAAGATAATATTATAATATTAATATTTAATAGTTATTAGTGTTATTACTTATTAGTTTTAACTTTTAAATGTATACTGTATAGGCGTTGTATTTTATAATTTATTATAATTTATTTAATACCTAACAATTAACAATAATGGCACCCTCTGACGTCTGGAATTTTTTTTCAAAATGCGTGGATGACATAACCAAAGCTCAGTGCATGTTGTGTGAAAAAAAAATCTCGAGAGGTGGATTGAATTCTCGAGATTTTACAACATCCAATTTGCGTTTACATTTAGATAAAGAGCATCATTCAACTTATACCCAGTTTAAACGTAAACACAATGAAAGTCACAACAGCGTTGATGTAGCTGATGTAAGTAATATATAAATTATAAATTAATAAGTATAAGTTTGTGTTTTAAATTTTAATATACCTTATACCTACATTAATTATAATATTAAAAAGTTGATTTATTATTTTGTATTTTATCATTTTATTTACATATTTCATATTAGCCTCATAATTCAATTTTGAAATGTACATAGGTGCCTAATACAACTTGAAGTTGAAACTTGAAAGTTATAATTTTTGTTACTCGTTAGAAAATATTTAAATGCACTAAGTAAATACTAAATTACTAAATTAATTTTAGAAATTATAATTTGCTTAAATTAATTTAAATTCCTCAATTAAATAATAATTATTATTTATTAGTTATTACTTATTACTTATTAGTTATTTAATATTTTATCATATTTTATTATATGTTTTGATATGCCACATGATTTAAATGTTACATCGGTTTATATATCGGGTATCGGTTTTTGAAAAATATATCGGGTTTTTAAGTATTTTTATATCGGTTCGTGGAAATAAAATATCGGACCGGCTATCGGTTTTATATCGGCAAAATACATCGGAATATCGGATATCGGCCCAGCTCTACTAAAAACTGCACTCACAGCACAGGAGACACCCCACTGGACACTAAAGCTGCCAATCGTACTACTTGCTCTTAGGAGCACTGTCAAGCCGATAGATGGTCTGTCACCAGCAGAGATGGTATATGGCACAACACTACGACTCCCAGGGGAAATGTTCCACCCAGCACCGTCCGAATGGCAAGTACCCGAATTCATAGCTGCACTTCGCGATTCCATGGCTCAGCTGCGACCAACTCCGGACTCCAACCACTCTAGCCACGCAGTCTTCATACCCAGAAACCTGAACGAAGTGAGTCATATTTTCCTGCGCATCGATGCAATGCAACCACCACTACAACCGCGTTACGAAGGCCCGTACCCAGTTCTCGGTCGCCGTGACAAAATCGTCAAAATCCAGTTGGCAAACTGAACGTCGTGGGTGTCAATTGACAGAGTAAAACCCGCCTACATTCTTAGGGACGACCCGCTCATTGATCACTCCTATGCCTCTCACGTACCCAACTTCCAGGCTGCTGCCGTGAAAAAGCAAGTTCGTTTTTCCTTTGAGGGGGAGTAGTGTGGCGGTACTAAATGTCGCAAGTTGTATTTAATATTTATTATATTTATTATCTTGTTTTTGTATTTATTATTATTATTATTATTTTGTTTTTGTAATTATTATTATTTTGTTACGGTCTGACGTTATCGTCGGCGGCCGAGTAAACGTTCCTCACTTCACTCGGTCAATGACTCGGGCGTCGAACGCCGTCCTACCGAGTCGACCGTTTTTTTCTTTTTTTCGCCGACCGCCGTCCGAATAACCAGTCCGCTATGTTGTACCTTTTGTATACCTCGTGTCCGTCCGATCTTAGCAAATATACGGAACGCTCGCTAACGAAAAACAATTTCGTGTTGAATTATTAAATCTCCCGTTTCCTACTCATGGCGATCACGAGTACCGTGATACCTAACGCCCGTTTGTAAATAGTGGTTGAACCAAACGATTTACCACAATATTGTCTATGGAGTACTGATACTATTATTTGGTATGTTAGGTTAGTCAGTCTGGTCCTTACCGCCGCACTGTAAAGTCGGTCATTTTGTTTAGTATGTTTACTTAATTTACTATGTGTTTTCTTAAGTCGAATAAAGGTCTCTAATAACATTAAATTATGAGTGTTTAAGTGTTGTTAATAATTATATGTATTGTTTTGTTTCTTTTTATTATGTATTTTGAATAAACCTCATATAATATATAATATATTTATATTGTTTTTTTATTTACTATTTCCCGAGATATTTCCTAATCTTAGCAAATTATTACCAATGAAATAGTAAGTATGTGGAAGATATAGGTAACTAATCAATATTTGACAACCATGTGTGATGTATCACCTGTCTTATATGTGTTTAGTTAACTACCTAGTTATGTAGTGCAATGTACATACTTGACACATTAGTAAGTACATATTTTTGGTAAAGCTGCCTGAAGTAAGTATTAGGTACTTTACTAAATTTGTAAACTTAAGAGGCCGTCACAGTAGAAAAAAATCGACCGAAAAACATGCTTTCGTACTTCCAATAGTTCTCAGGCCTCGTTAATCGTAGAAACATGGTTTTGGTATCAAAATAATCACTAGAAGTTATACTAAATATTCTTGGAACAGAATTTTAAAATTATTTTTCTAACCAATTTTATTTGTATCTGAAGTTTGTACTAATTTTCATTTTTTTAAAAAATTATATAAAATCGACAAAATTAGATATCGAAAATCTGTTCCAAGAATATTTAGTACAACTTCTCGTGATTATTTTGATACCAAAACCATGTTTCTACGATCAACGAGGCCTGAGTACTATTGGAAGTACGAAAGCATGTTTTGGGCAAAAAAATTACGAATTTGCCGTCGTCATGTGCTGCTAGAACGACTACAGCGGCAGCATTCTGAAATAGTACTTCTAGTTTCTAC
Source organism: Nasonovia ribisnigri (assembly GCA_027563435.1). Taxonomy (NCBI): domain Eukaryota; kingdom Metazoa; phylum Arthropoda; class Insecta; order Hemiptera; family Aphididae; genus Nasonovia; species Nasonovia ribisnigri. The sequence continues at coordinate 15,000 of JANEHU010002696.1, read as the reverse complement.
CACCACCCCGCGTGCATATGCAGCTTACCGCACCATGGTCAAAACCGGTTATTTATCGCAGCCGCGCACGGAACGAACGTTTCCCCCCCCCCCCCCAAAAAGATTTTTTGAAGTTTTTTTTCATTTATAATTAGTATGTAATATGTATGAATTTGTACGATGAAAATCAGAATTTGTACGGATTTATTTTCTAAAGAAAAAACAAAAAAGTGTGGGGGGGCTGTAGAAACGTTTCTCCAGCCCTCCCAAAATTAAAAATAGGTTTATTCAAAATTTTCTATGGCGAATATTTAGTACGGAATTTGTATGCACTCGTACGACCATTCGCGAATTTTCCGGAAAATCCCTTCCAACCGAAAAACGGGTTTTCCACACCGGGCGTTTCCCCAGCCCTCCCATATACTAAAAATAGGTTTTTTCAAAATTTTCTTTCGCGAATATTTAGTACGGAATTTGTATGCATTCGTACGACCATTCGCGAATTTTCCGGAAAATCCCTTCCAACCGAAAAACGGGTTTTCCACACCGGGCGTTTCCCCAGCCCTCCCATATACTAAAAATAGGTTTTTTCAAAATTTTCTTTCGCGAATATTTAGTACGGAATTTGTATGCACTCGTACGACCATTCGCGAATTTTCCGGAAAATCCCTTCCAACCGAAAAACGGGTTTTCCACACCGGGCGTTTCCCCAGCCCTCCCATATACTAAAAATAGGTTTTTTCAAAATTTTCTTTCGCGAATATTTAGTACGGAATTTGTATGCATTCGTACGACCATTCGCGAATTTTCCGGAAAATCCCTTCCAACCGAAAAACGGGTTTTCCACACCGGGCGTTTTCCCAGCCCTCCCAAATACTAAAAATAAGCGTTTCCACATCCCAGCAAGTTTTTCCATAATATTCTTGTCTATGAGAATTTGGAAATAATTTTTTTTTTTAAAAGCTTACTATGACTACTGATCGTCGGGAAGCAACAAATATCTACATACATTCAGTACACGTTTTTTTATAATATATGCTATACAGTATACACCCTATCATTGGCGTACGCTCAATTTGTACGACTTTTATTCATGCTAGACCATTTTTTTTTTTAAAAATATTAAGGCTTCCGATAAAATAAATAGTACAAATGATAACCCACGATGTGTTAAGAAACTGAAAACCCACAATTAAATCATATAATTTGTCAAATAACATATTGTACTTACCTTATTATTGCACTTTCCCTTAAAACGATTCATTCTTAGTTCTTATCGTTTCTTGTTTACCATTAGGCCGATAACTTAACTTTTATTTTTTAAGGACATTTTTGTCATTTTTGCATTTTTTTTAGGCCATTATTTAAGGTTTTTGAGGTCATCCACTTCCAAACCCTACCCATAACTAAGGTAGGGACACAGTGACCATTGTACAACCTTATTTATTTTATTTCCTCTGGGGCACTTAAAAACAGTAGTGTACGCTGATCCACCTACCTGTCTGGCTGATTAAAAAAATTAAATAGCTGCAGTAAGTTATCAAGTTACCACGGAACAACAAATTATTTCTGCTACTAATCGTGAATTTTTAAATCACATACAATGTTGTTTACAGCACAATGGTGCACAATTTGAACAATTTTTAATAATTTGTTAGAAAAGGTAATAAACTATTCATTAAATACTGTAGTTGCTATATTCAGCTATTTTTTAACTTAGAAAAGAAACTCAACTACCGATATTCATTATAAAATACAGAGAAAAATAATTTGTGATCAAAAAATTGCCATGCCATAAAAAAAAAGTGGTTGTGCATATGAGCAAATTTAATTGTCACAAAATTAGTTTTATTATTTGAAAATGTGTGTAATTAGTTGATTAGTCAGCCAAAAAAATTGAACTCAAATAATTGAGTACCTATATGCTAAGTTATTAAGTGTATCCACTTATTGTGATCACACTGTATACCTATTATATATTTAATATTTATGATACTATCACAGAATATTGAGCGTGTTATTATCATAATATATCTTATTGCTTATCAGATATTAATAACTATTGTATATTATATATTCAATTTTGATTTAAGAATTAATGTACTTACCTATTTATTTGGTCAATATTTATATTGTATTGTCCTAACTATAATATATGGTTGTGATAAATTACAACATATACCTAACTCAGTAGAGGCCTGAATAATATTATCTTAAAATAGCTAAAATAAGATGATAGTATTTTAAAAAATTGAAAATATTCTTCCAATTTTCTTCGAAAATCATAATTAAATATGTAAAAATATGCTTTCATATTAATTTATTCTATTAAATTAAAAATATGCCTTTATACTCAAAATAATAAAGTACATAATAGAAATAATACACATAGGTGTATATTTATGAAAACACCAATGTACCTATAATGCAGTTATGCCTTTTCTTGTTCTGATATTTACATGGTTAAATATTGAATAACTTATATAATCAATTTGAATTAAAACACATATTTTATTAGTTATTGTAACCTAAACTATACTGCTTTTATTATTAAATTGTATATATTAAATATTCACATATGACTTTAGTTGAGGCTTTTACTGATATGGTTTTTTTCTTTTGATCATCCATTAGTTCCCAACTTCTTTCACTGCGTTTACAATAAGCAGTATAATGCCCAACTGATGTCCTCAACCTGCTTAATCCACGTATATAGTTGACTACACCTCTCAGCTCATATGTAGATTCATTATGTATTAACACAGGAGGTAAATCAGACAATTTTGTTTCAACGAAGCGTCCTACTTCTGTGCTGTAAGTGGTTTCATCACCTACAAACAAACAAGAAAAAAGGTTAAGTTCTTTTATTTTTATATATTTTTAGGAAAATAATAAAACCGTTAACTCACTATTCCAATATAATATTTCTATTATTATATGCATATTTGAAATTATTGGATCTATACTTTTTATTCCAATACATTCACCATAACCACATACTGAACTTTCTTCACATAAACGATTATCTAAGAACTGCTGCAGGTCGTTTATACTACCATCAGTCGTTTGATATGTAATATAAGTGACAGTGTGACTTAGAGATCTTTTACATTCAGAGTTTGAACATAAACTAATTTCATTTATTGTCGGGTTTCGTTTCAAAACAGCTTTTAGAATTGTTCCTGCTGTTGCATCACAAATAGCAAGAGTTGTATTATACTCTAGTTGTTTTAATTCTGGATTAAGCATATTTATAATAAATTTTGCTCTATCTGAATATGTTGATGCAGTTATACCTTTTGTGACTATGATGGATATAAATTGGAAGTATTCATCATTTTCTTTTATAGCATCAATCTGTTGTTGATAATTATCACTGTCACAATATGCTGCCATAAATATTGAAGCTAATGTGTCAAAAGCACACGTGTTACTAAGAATTACTTTTCCAACCTCAGCAATTGTACAACTTTTCAATTCTTCTGCCCGTGATCCATTTTTTAGTATAGGTAATAATCTTATATTTCTAGGATTGTTTATTCCTAAGTGGCGTAAAAGTGAATTTGGCATCAAATATGATTTATTGGCTTGCTTTTTGCTTTTTCTATTCCAATTTTCACAAGCAATGTCTTCTTCGCCTAAACAAGTTTTGTTTTGAGCCTGGGAACAATTTCTGCATATTCTTCTTTCTTCTTGTCCAAGTTCATGAGTGGAGCAAGAAGAAAGAGCATGCACAGGTATACCACATATAATACATTTATGAGCTCCATTTTGCATTGGTAAATCACCTTTATTACATAGTGGACAATCATTACTAATATATGCTAACATATTATCCACATTTTCCACAATTTGTTTTGAAATGTTTACATTTTCAACTAAAATTGGTAATGGTTCAATAGTTTGGGTATTAACTGCAGACCGAATAAGTGATGCGCCCTGCAGTGACATAATATGATTTTCTAAAAACTCTTCAATGTCCACTGGTAGGGAAGTATGTTTAAATGTAACATGTTTTAACTTTTTGAAACTGGACTCGACAGCAGCTGAACTGGTAGTTAATTCACCATAACCGAAAAAAGGAACCATTAATCCGGACCACAGTGGCAAAAGTTTTGTACGCTTTAATATTAAAGGAACTAATGCAGGTAAAAACATTGCATTGATACCATTTCCTTCGCGGATAAATGTTTTACTTTTTTCAAATAAACCTTCAGACCATGATTGAAAGGGATTATCAAAGTTTTCTACTTCTTCGCTCTGGCATTCATACTCAAGATCCATGTTTATATTTTGATCATCATCTGTCTCTTTTAATGCTAATATTTCTTCTAAATGTAATTCAGTACTTACAGCTTGAATTAAGATTTTTTTATGTTGTTCGCATGGTGTATCTTCAAATGATATTAAATCAGTACCATCTGTTTCATTGGTAATTACTATAAACAATGACATAATAATTGATTCAATAAAGACCAGAGATTGGCTTTTTAAAATAATTCCAATGACACGAATAATAATTTCTCTCACTCTTCTTGGTGCTGTTTTCAATGGTGTCCACTTACTGACTAATTCAATAAAATGAGCCACATCTGTTCGCACAAAACAATTTGGCAACCAATGTGAATTAGATGGTAGCTTCTCAAACACAATATCAGCACAAATTCTCAAATAATCTTTCAATGACGAGTATTGTGTAAAACATTGTACTATTGCTGAAAGAAGGGCAAGCGATTGATCACAGACAGTTTCTCTTGGAGTTGGTATATCACAATTAATCCACTTAGCTAACCAATTAAATATTGATATATTATTATGCCTTTCGCTGATCATGTTAGTTACTGTGAAGCTGTGTTTTTTAATATTATCATAAACCACACCTTCATATAGAAAAAGAAAACGGGTTTTTTGAAAGCCAAATTTTGAAAAAATTTTTACAACTGATCCAGTTGCATCAATTATTAAACGTGGATATTGTACACTTCGGCAATAACTTCTATATATATGAATTTGTTCAGAGCAGTGGTAGTGAATAAAAAATGGATGACTTCCCATATCATGCAATATATTTTTGAAGTCTTCTTCGGTTCTCATAATAGCTAGAGCTGTAAGTTTGTCAGTATGCCTTTTGTTTTGTGCCTGTTTACGTGATTTTAATATCCTCAATGCATTTCCTGTTGGGATTATAGCTGGATTTGGAGCTCCTACAAAATAAATATATGAGAATCAGCAGCAGCTCTATTATAGTATTATATACAATTATCAACCTTATACAACAGTTTTAAATGGACCCACCAATTTAGAATACTAAAATAATTAGGTTCCAAATGGGTTTAATATTTTAATATACTGATTTTGTATATTACTGACTTATTATCGTTATAAGTTAACCATAATAGACACTAGGTATATTATACTGATATATTTCTTTCATGTTTCTTATATCCAAAATGAATTAAACTAAATTAAATTGAAATACAAAAGTTGTTCAAAAATATTTGACAGTAAGTATATTGCAAGGCAAGAAATATGTAAAACAAATTTTATCATTCAGTATTTTGTATTTATTAAAAGCGTTAAGTATAAAATGTATTAGAAGTATTAAAGTATAAATTTAAAATTATTTAAAATACTGCCCTCTCCCAATATTAGTAATAGTAAATTATAATCTAGAGTAGGTACCTAATTTTATGTATATTATATCACAACTTAACTAATAAAAATATTAAAAAAGAAATTTGAAAATCTTGTTCTATAAAATATCTAATAACAACAAAATTAAATTTTGTTTACCTACCTACTTCCTATGAACCACAATAAAATAAGTTATTTAACTTAAATTTAAAAAATGATTCACAATTTATTAAAAGAATTTAAAATAAATACTTATGAATTGCATACAAATTACAAAATGTATCTCTGTATTTTATAATGAATATCGGTAGTTGAGTTTCTTTTCTAAGTTAAAAAATAGCTGAATATAGCAACTACAGTATTTAATGAATAGTTTATTACCTTTTCTAACAAATTATTAAAAATTGTTCAAATTGTGCACCATTGTGCTGTAAACAACATTGTATGTGATTTAAAAATTCACGATTAGTAGCAGAAATAATTTGTTGTTCCGTGGTAACTTGATAACTTACTGCAGCTATTTAATTTTTTTAATCAGCCAGACAGGTAGGTGGATCAGCGTCTGGTCAACGAACTGTTGGCCATAGAAAAACGAGAAACACTCGCACGCGTCCGGCTCCAATCCGTAATGGGTATAACGTTTCGCAAATCAAACTGAAAACGTTCTTGATAAAATGCGAATGTGTCCAATGCGCGCAAACGATCCCGTTCATTTTACGAAACGATAAACTCGCCCACACGGCACCTTTGTACAACATTTCGTATACGATCTTTACAAATGTGGTATAACGTTTTTTTTCATGTACAAAGTCGTTTATACAAGCAGAATCAAAAGTACCACACGCGCTTACGTATAACGATCGATCGCCGTAAAATTCGGTACCCAACGCGTTGTTTAGAGTCTTAGAGACATACAGGCGAGAAAACCAATCGAGAATGTATATTTTGCGGCCGCTTCGAATTCACATTCGAAACGTGCACCAAAATCGCAATCTAAATCGGGACAGTAATGTTGGCAAAATTTAAAATACATTTCGGCGTTGTGGAAATCTTCACCCGCAGCGATATTGCACACGGCGTTCGGAAATGTTTCGAAAGCGTAGGATAAATTCGCGGGCTGCGATCATTCGGTTGAGCGTGTGCACCGGATCTCGTCGTTTGTTCACCGGATCGTATTTGTGTACGAGATCGGCCCAAACAATCGATAAACGACCCACGGCATCAGTCTTTGCGTTGTGAACCAATGCCTGTACCACGATGTAGAGAAGAGAAGGTGATAACACTCTGCTTGATCGGGAGAAAAAAAGTGGCTTATTTTTCGACGGCAATTTTGTAGTTTAAATAAAATCCACCGTGAGCACCACAAGTTTCGAAGGCCGGTTGTTATTCAATAATAGCATTATAACCACTATGTAATTATGCATTATTTTCATTTTAAATCGTAATTTATAAATTAATATTTTATTTAAGATGAAAAATACAGTTCAATATCCTATAAAAGTTTATACAACAAAATGTTAAATACCTAGTTTTTAATGTAATTTTTTAGCTTTACTTATAATATATTTGTTTTTAATTTAAATTGTATAGGTATTGTTGACTCGAGTTAAGCTTTCTTATGTAATAAAAGAATTGTGCCTTCACGGTCTAAGAGTAGGTTACGCTTGTAACTCTTTTAATTGCTGTTCATTATAATATATTATGTAGAATATTAATAAAATATTTTGTGTTGGCATTGTCATTTATTTTACATTTTTTCTTTTTATTTATACAATTTATGCATAAGAAATGTATTTGAACTAAGGTAGGCCCGTCGGCCCTTACACATTAACATGACTCACCTGTGGTACATTAGATGGTGGATTTTATCCCACGCGACCGTGCCGGGGACGTAAGTAGGAACAAAATACTACAACCCGCTCACGTGCGACCACCTAACCGTACCACAACGTAGAACTCACAATATATACGAACACGATGCTTGCTACTGCGTAAATAAACACAAAACCACGCTTTGAACAATAACTCTGGTTAGCAATGAGCACCCTAGAACGGGGAAAAACAATTATTGATAGTCAACGAATGTTGAGCGAACGATACTTACCAGAGTTACAAGACAGGACGGAAAAACGTGGTTTAGCAGCAGCACACGAAGAAAACAGAAAACATAGAATGGTACGTGTACCGTTAGGCTCCTACAATAGGGCGGTTGGCCTAAAAAGGTTGTAAAAGGAAAGAAAAAAAAGACTGTATACACCCCAGAGATTTGGTGACCTCAGTACTCGGTGCTAGCCGAAATGATAACACACAATATATAAATTACGGCACCGTCGTGCTACAATAAATATAATAAAATTCAATAAATAAATAACCAGTAGTGTGAACAACAAAACGGGCGCCCAATAAGATCTTAAAGATACATAATAATAATAAATAACATAACTAATAAATACAACGCATACAATGAATTATAAAATGATGTTCTTAACACGGCAATATAATGATAGTGTGATAAGATGATAATATGATAACTACGTTACGGTTGAACGGAGACCAGTGTGACCACTCTACCGCTAGTAGTCGTCGCGAAGCACAATTGAAGGCCGATGTCCACCGGCAGGTCAATGACCCCTGGCACGATGATGATAGTATTATAATATAGACGCCGCTTCGTCTGCGACCGGGTAGAAGTTATACCGGTGTCGGCTTGTGAGGGCGATGTGGCACGAAATGATAATAGGTATTGGAAATATGATATTTGAACGTTTGTCGTTCAGTACTCCGGACTCCGGTAATGGCAGTAAGGCACACGTACGCACACAGCAACACCACGAAAAAAAATATGTCGCGAGCGCCGTCAAGGAGCGCGGGAATCACGACACAGACGGGCGCGTAAAAAAACGATGCACTAACTAAAACCGGTGCTATAAGCACCCACAGCCGAAAGGTTACAAAACACGTGCTTTGGTACTATTGCTACACCAAGAGCAACGGCGACGATCCTTCCCGAGAGATCATAACGCACTACTCCAAGTCAAATTATCTCTCAGTGGATACGGCCGATCGTCACACACGGTAAGACGAAAGGGGGGTCGCTAATGGACACCTGCGGACTGATCGTGAGCAAAGGTCATGAGTTCCGGGCGCGTAGTACCTGACCGATGGATAATATATCTTGAACATCCTCCCCCCTTGGGAGACGTAGGGGCGGCTTCCAACTGGACCGAAGATTAATAATGCTGGATATGTCGGAGTGCTGAAGTGGTTACAGGTTGATATCGTTGATTGGAGAAGCAGCATCCCTATATTTACATGAATGAGATCGGGAAAAGCACAGCGTTAGGAAAGAACGACAAAAAATAATAATAATAAATAAACATTAAGCAATTTATAATATCGCAAAAGGCGACCAAGTATGATACAATAGAAAGGAAAAAAAAAAAATAATAATAATAATATAATATAATTAATAATGTAGTATAATTATATTACCACTTTACCCGAGGCCACCCATGGCAATTTTTGTAAACTGGGCGTACAGTTACGTGAGATTCAAAATAATAGGTAATATACAGAGAATGATATATAATACAATTACACAGTGTGCATAGTCAATACATTTTTTTTTTGAAATAATAAATAATAATACAATAAATAGAGATATAATACACATTCCATACGCCCCTTACTGATGGTGTCAATCCTGCAGAACCTAAGGTACATTTCACGGTTCGAGCGGTATTTATATAATATAGTGGTGGTGATTGACAACTAGTAAGGTATGACGTAACTCGTTAAGTGGAGTGGTTCTTAGCATTAAGCGTTTGGTAATTTTACAATTTTAACGACCGGACGAGTAAAGGTTCCTGTTGTTGTGTGCAAACGAACTACGCGCACTACGCCGTCCGCTCCGGGAAACACTTCTTGCACTCGTGCCATGCGCCATCTCAGCGGGGGGACGTTAGGCTCTTTAACGATAACCATATCATTGACTGAAATGTTGGGCGATTCATTAATCCAACGATTTCGTGTTTGCAGGGTATTTAAATATTCGTCGCGCCATCTGCGCCAAAATGACTGTGCACATTGATTTACCAATTTCCACCGTTGAGCTAAAGGGCGCGCTGTGTCCTCTATGTGCACTTCAGGGATTGAAAGTAAGGGGCGGCCTATTAAAAAATGTCCCGGTGTAAGACAATCATATTCAGCAGGGTCAGATGAGAGTTGTACCAAGGGACGGGAATTGAGGATGGCCTCTATACGGCATAGCACCGTGCACAATTCCTCAAGGGAGAAGGTATGCTCCCCCAATATACGGACCATTAGATGCTTAGCCGAACGCACGGCCGCCTCCCATAATCCACCAAAATGAGGCGCACCGGGTGGGTTAAAATGCCACATACAGTGAAATCGGGAAGTGAGACCGTCTTTACAATCGGGGGCATTGATAAGCGCACGCAGTTGATTAGACGCCCCGACAAAATTTGTGCCACAGTCAGTGTAAATATCAGTGGGAAGTCCCCGACGTGCAACAAACCGTTTCAATGCTGCCAGAAATGCATCTGTCGTCAGATCAGACACATATTCAAGGTGTACAGCCTTTACCGTAAAACATACAAATACGGCAATATAAACCTTGAATTGGCGAGCTTTACGTAGACGATGGTCGGTCATTACAAGGGGACCGGCGAAATCAATCCCAACACGCGAGAACGGATGACATTCGGACACCCGGGACGTAGGTAAGTCTGACATGATGGGCTGCGGATTGACTGACGCTAAGCGGACGCACGTGACACATTTGCATAGTACTGACCTAATAAGGGTATTAAGAGACAGTATCCAGTAGGTGCGGTTAATGAGGGATGTTAGGATTCTTGGACCTCCGTGACCGGTCACATCGTGCCAATGGCGGATCAGTAAAATAGACAAGTGTGACAACTTTCCTAACAAGATAGGGTGTTTTTGCGTCTCAGGCAGATCGGCGTTTGACAGGCGACCACCTACACAAATGAGCCCGCGCTGATCAATAAACGGGCGGAGACGCGCTACGGGCTTCACGCCGATCGGACGGTTGTGTGACAGATCATAGAACAATTTGCCGAATGTAACCCGTTGAGAGCATTTCGCGACAGCCACGGCGGCATGGTCTAAATCAGCGCGAGTTAAAAGCGAAGATCTGTGTGTCTGACGTTTACAGACATAAATAAAACGGAACAAGTACGCGACAACACGAAGCATATGGGTGTATGAAGAAAAGCGCGCGTACCATTCCGGTTCAGGAGGACCATTCGTGTTGGTTACTAACGTCGTCGGTAATTGAGATTTTAATTCCGGCAACCCTTCGGCATTGGTGTCCTGACTTAATGTCGACCCATCAAGAACCTCCCGGTATAGAACTTCGGGCCCGTCCCAGTACAATTTGTGACTGACTAATTCCGTAGGAAAAATACCTCGCGAAGCGCAATCTGCGGGATTGTTAGCCGATGGTATATAGTCCCAGTGACAGTCTGGTATTAACGTTGTCACCTTGTGAATACGATTTGAAACAAAAACCTTGAATTTGTCATGTGGTACCTTAAGCCAGCTTAAAACAGTAGTTGAGTCTGACCACGCATACATTTTTACTACTCGAACTTTGAGATTCAAAGTGGTCTGAAGTCGAACCATCCACCGAGCTAGTAAAACAGCCGCACAGAGTTCCAAACGTGGAATCGTCGAAGCCTTAAGAGGGGCCATTTTCGTCTTAGCGCCTAATAACGAGATGAACGGTGGTCCGGAGTGATTAAATAATCTCAAGTATACTACGGCGGAATATCCCTTTTCAGCCGCGTCACAGAACCCGCATAACTGACACTGTGCACCGAGTTGCGTACCAACAAAACGGGGAATAGTTACCTGCTGTAAAACGGGGAGATCTGCAACGAACTTATTCCACACGTCGACTATATCAGAGGGCAACGGATCGTCCCATGAAATACCCAGTTGCCATACGCGCTGCATCAAATGCTTTGCGAAAAATATAACGGGAGCTAATAGACCAAGCGGGTCGAAAATACGGGCAATTAAAGATAGCATGCCCCGTTTAGTAGTGATCAAGCCTTCTGGTTGAACAATATATAAGAATGTGTCGTCGCGTTGTGACCACTGAATGCCTAATACCTTTGACCCATTACTAGTATCGTCATCAAACGACAACAGCCCCCCGGCCCTATCTTCGGGTGACACCCTTTCTAAGATTGCGACGGTGTTGCTTGACCACTTTTTTAAGCTCATTCCGGCCCCTTGTAAAACGTTTATTAAATTAGTTTGAAGTGCGATTGCTTCATCTATTGTGTCTCCCCCCACACAAATATCATCGACGTAGGTATTAAACCTTAATGCGTCACGGACAGCAGGAACGTCAGTACAGTCGGACTCACTGATGCGTTGAAGTACCCGTATGGCCAAGAAAGGGGCACAATTTACCCCGTACGTCACAGTATTTAATTCGTAAGCCTTGAGTTCATCCTGCGGGGACGCGCGCCATAAAATATGTTGATAACAACGATGTTCGGAGGCCAGCAGAATCTGTCGGTACATTTTATTTATGTCCGCGGTGAATGCATGACGCGGTAAACGGAACAGCATAAGCACATCAATAACATCTCGCTGTAGTTTTGGGCCCGCGAATAAACATTGATTTAACGAAGTGCTCGAAAATGATTGGGCGGAGGCGTCAAAGACAACACGGATTTTGGCTTGTGGATCGGAAGACTTGAATACAGCATGGTGAGGGATAAAATATGTACCCTCAGAGGAGGCTGGGGACATGTGTCCTAAAGACAAGTACTCGTCCATGAATTGACAATACGCTTCACGAAGCCGGCTGTTAGACGAGAGCTTTCGCTCAAGGGATTCAAAACGTTTGGTAGCGACAGCACGTGATCCGGAAAAGGTGTTGTCCGCGACCGACTGGCGGAACAACAAAGGCACTACAAAACGTCCTGATACATCACGAGAACACTTACTACGGAATATCGCTTCACATCGTCCATCATGCGTGAAGGTTTCGGGGACAGCTTCGGGTTCCTCAACTTGCCAAAACTTATCCATCAAACACTCAATTGAGGAAACCATTGAAATTACATGTGAAGTAGGAACATAACTGTCCGATGGTGGGACCGGACCAATTATTATCCAGCCAAATACTGAGCCAAACGCCACGGGGTATGAATCACCTACAGACACACGTTTGCCATTCAGGACACGCGCAAAAATGTCTGCACCGAGCAGTAAATCTACCTTACTAGGTACGGCAAAAGAGGGATCGGCTAATGCTAGATGTTTGTATTTTTCTGCTACCTGATCGGATATCGACTGGCTGGGCATTTGAGCTGTGATTGTGGGGAGCACCCACGCTGAAAATTTAATAACTGGGTCGTTTGAAAATCGAGGCCGAATGTCACATGTGACCAAACCCTGAACGTTTGGTACAGACGTACCGGATAAACCAGATATAGGGGCGGTCCAACGGGTTACCCGTAATCCCAGCTGGGAGGAGCAGTCGGCAGTGATCGCGCTTATCTGTGAAGCGGAGTCGACCAGAGCACGCACAGTGTGCATCACACCGCCGTAGTCACGAATGTGGACTAAAACGGTCCCTAAAATTACCGATGATGATTGCTGAGACCCGCTACCTACACAGGACGATTGCGCGGGGGAGTCGTCGCACGACGGATGATTGTCGGATGTGGGACCTTTACTAGCACTACTGACCGTGTTGACCTGATGCAATAATGGATGGTGTCTGCGGGTGCACTTATCACACTGTACCGGTGACTTACAATCTGGGGACCAATGACCAACGCGCAAGCAACGAAAACAACATCTATTTTCACGGGCCCAATTTTCACGGATGGCTACGGACCAACCGATAAATTGTTGACAGGACGACACTGCGTGGGACCCCTTACATATAGAGCATGATCCCTTTGACTTTGACGTCACCGCATTAGACACTAACGATGTCACTTGTGGCCGCTTAAATTTATTAGGACCGGGCGCGGAATATTTCGGAGCATACGATATTTTTTGTGGCACTAGCTGCTTTAATGCCTTATGAGCCGAGTCATTTGGTACACACTCAAGTACGTCAACACGTGATTTCACAAACGCCAACAGGTCTATAACGGTTGGGAACCCCCTCGATAATTGACCTTCAAAAAGCTTGATTGTATACGACGGCAAACAGCGCGACGCAACTGAGAATAAAATAAAATCACCAAGGTTCGGGAGGTTCATTGATTTTAAAACTGAGATTCCCTCATCAAATACTACCAGAAATTTATTTAACTCGAACAGTGTTTCGTTCGGTGATTTCGGTGCCGATAACAATTTGTCTATAAGCGACGAAGCAACTAAACGCGGTCTATCAAAACGCGCCGTTAATGTTGACCAAGCAAGAGAGTAATTATCTCCGCATACCGGTATGCCGGCGATTGCTTCTAACGCTTTATCTTTCAAACAGCCTGTTAAATAATAGAATTTATCTATCTCCATAATATCAGGGTCCCGACCGACCCGGGACATGAAACTGTCACGAAACATTAGCCATTTAAAAATGTCACCGTGAAAAATAGGTAGTGGTATCTCCGGCAACCGCGCCGATTTAACACGAGACGTACTACGCGAAATTGAATTGTCACCGAGGCCGCTACCCGTCTTGGTATCTACAACCATTGCTGCGGCATTACGCGCCTCCTCATTATTAACAAAACTAACATTACCCTCTGGGTCGTCATTGGGAGGTAACTTATCCACAGACATTTTTTCCGCGACGGATGACACCGATTCTCTACGACTTGACATAACAGAACTATGAATGGACATGTACCGGTTCACAGTCGCGCGGGACACCGAGATCAAGTCACGAAGTTCTGCAACTTGATCGATGGGGTACTCGGCTTCCCGACCTAAATAAATTAAACTATCGAGCAGCGCATCGCTGTCGATCGTAAACCTAGACCATACCTCGTCGATTTCGTCAGTAAGAAGTGCCAACTGATTAAGTAAATTTGGGTCCTGTTCGCAACGCAAGGCAAGATCGTGGATCGCACGAATACGCTTAATGCTCTCATCCCGTTTCAGAACGGCCTTTGTACGTGCGCGCTCAAAAGCAGCTTTCTCCTGCTCCGTCATGTTCAGTAGGGAAATGCTTAAACAAAACCACGTAAAATATACCCGGAACACGTCCCACCAAACCAACGTTATCAATCAACCGTACCGTTGTACAGAAGTTACACCATTCAGACTAACCGTAAAACTAACCACGCTCTGCTACCAAATGGACCGTTAGGCTCCTACAATAGGGCGGTTGGCCTAAAAAGGTTGTAAAAGGAAAGAAAA
>JANEHU010002695.1:0-110326 GCA_027563435.1 Nasonovia ribisnigri | reverse complement strand
ACTAAGTGAAAAATTGATTTCAAATAATTAATTGTACACATAATACTTAATAGTTATAATAATATTTAATACTTAGTAATTATCCGTGGCATTCTGACTACCGTGATAGAAAACTAAAACTAAAACTACAAGTTTTGTATCATATTATTACCATAGTTAGTTGATTTTTGTATATTCATCACATTTCATTTGTAGTGATGCACTGATAAAAATTAATACATGTTGCACCAATGTTATAAAATATATTAATTAATGTACAATATAACAATAATAAATTTAACTGAAACTTCTGTCACATAAATTACAACTTTGAATAACTAAATAATTGTTTTTTAATAGATTTTAGTCAATGAGTTCAAAAGTAACTCTCTCAATGACATAATACCTATAACATATACCATTATTAATATAATTATACTTCTAAGAAATAATGTCTTCACATACTTGGATACATTTGTTGTGGTTTTTATAATAGTTGTACCATATTATGCTTAAAAATATTTTATATCCGAAAACAACTGGTTATTAGATGTTTGCATAAGTTTGCGATTATTAATAAATAATTTATTATTTAATTAACATTCAACGATTAAAATTATTAAACGACAATAATTAAGGACAGTGTTTACAATTTAGTTTTTAAATCACTAATAATTGTATACATCACCTAGGTTTGTCAACATTGTAAAACACATTTATTCTTTAAATTTAATTTAAATAGCAATGCATTTTCCAAATTACTAATTCAAAATAAAACATTTTCCTTCATATAACTGTTATAAAAGTGTTTTTGTTAAAAAATCATTGTTTTTATTTAACGTTTTTATTAAAAAAGAGGCTTTTACTAACTTAAACAAATTATTTAAAATTTTTAGTAATAGTAACAATTTAATTAAGTTCTGCAACATGTGAACATATTCTTTTAAGTATGCAACACATTAAAAATGGGTTGAAGATAAGTATGTTACAGTAACGGTTTAGTGAATTGTTCAATTTACATATCTATTGAGAAAGTAGTTGCAAACATAAAAAGGAAAATAGTGTTAAAATAGCACATGATGATTTTATTAATCAATATAAAATGGAAGTATATTATTAGTCATTTTTAAAGTATTAAATTATTTGCATTGTAATAATAAGCAAATTATTTACTTTATAAGTGTACCTAATGATATATAAACTGTCAATGCAAAAAATACAAATAAATAATAATGTTGAAATTGTTTTCATAAAAACGTGTAAAAACTTAAATGTAGTACTTGCTAATCGAAAAATATTATTAATCAGGAGTGCACCTGTTATAAATTAATATTTAATATCTAATAAACAATCAGATACATTGCAAACAATTCATGTAAGAACTTATTATTAAGGGGAAAATTAAAAAATTCAAGTTTTACTTACGTTAACACGTTGAAAATAGCACCAACCTCCAGCCAGAAGTGTCAAACGTAAAATGACCGTTAAATTTGTTAAAATAACGGTTATTTACTAATTTGAAATTTCAACCGACGGATAAATAATGTATTTGGTTCTGGAGACCAGGATGAGAAATTTATATACTCAAAAATCATAGTTGAACTATTTACATTGCCGAATGGTTGGTATCAATTTCAATTTTTGCGATTTGAGGTTAGTGTTCGAACTTTTAATTTCTGTTATCACCTATAATTTCTTATCACGGGGTCCAACTCTTATCACAGGGTCCAACTGTACCCATCCCTACACTGTAGTTACGTTGATAACAATATCGTTTCCAGTCCTGTATAATATCCATTATCCTTATAGAGTGTCTACATCATTGCTAGTCCGTGCTCTTTACAAAACTTTACTGTCATAATTTTCGACATATACTATTACAGTAATTAGTGAGTGGTATTTTTTTTTCGTTTCACCTTCCGGAAAAGACTTCCGCGTTGGACGTGAAAATAGCAACTGAAATTTTAAAATCTTTGAAAATGGCGACGGCGACAGCGTCGGTGTCCGTAGAATTTCAAAACCTCACATTGTCTGAGTGCTTCGACCAAGGCCTGTCGTCTTACGAGAGTATTTGCGAGTCTACAGAGCCGGCCAAGGAATCTGGAACGCAGGTTTGTGTGCTCGCATTACTGTTTTTCTGATGACTTTACTCTCTGTTTTCAGTACAGGATAATAAAATGCATGAAAATATTGGAGCATACTACACAACTCGTATCCGCTGCGGGCATGTTCAGCGATAATGAGACCATCGAAGAGATACCTACGGCTGACGTCAAATACATGTTACTGCCATTCATGTTGGGGTCTTTGGCACTGAAACTCACAAACAACGGCAACAGATTGGATGTCGTCAAAACAGCGGAAGTATATTTCAGAGATTATCTCCAGAGGTATGTATCAAAAGTGTGTTGATCATTTTGATGTTTTAGAGTTGAAATGCGTCAACGTACTACATTAATTTTGGGGTGTTGTAGGTGTAAAGATTATGGATTGGCTGACCATACAATACCACCTGTGTACACAGACTCTGAAGAAACCACTACTCAGGCCACTATGGACTTTTCTCTCATGGCTCGTAGGCGTGCCGAAAAAATTAAGAGTTACAAGGAACAAAAATTAATGGAGTCTCAGTTACAGCTGTTGAAGGAACAAAACGAATGCGAGTCTGTTGATGACGAAATGAAAAGAAAGTACATCGTCTCTTTACTAAAATACAATATTGGCAAGGCTTTGGAAGAATTAGATTCGCTTCAAGCCGAAATGAGAATTTTACACTATAAATTGAAACATGAGGATAAAGACAACCCTGAAAATGCAAAATCTCAAAAGCTCAAACCTAAACCGTTAATGCCTATTATTATCACAAAAAATGAGTTACAAAAACAAGTATTTGGTGCCGGCTATCCAAGCTTGCCAACAATGACAGTTGAAGAATTTTGTCAAAAACGTATTAATGACGGAATGTAAGTATAAAAAAATTATCTTTGAAGTTTTAAAATTCTTATTACATATATTATTTTCTCTTATGTTAGATGGCATTTACCAACTGCGGATAATACCAAGTGTTTACAACAACTGTCCGAAGCCCCAGAACCAGAACAAGAAGATAAAGAAGACAAAATCAATGAGGAAGATGAAGAAAATGAAAGACAACGACTAAATGCTCGCGACGAGTACAAAGATGACCATCGCCGAGGATGGGGTAATAGGCATAATAGAAGTTAATTCATTTTTGTAAATACCTATATTAGATCCGAATACATTTTGGTTATCCAAAAGTTGTATCAATTTTTGTAAATATGTAATTATTTCATTAGGCAATTATATTTAAGACCTAAATAAACATTGTATAACTTGAAATTAGCACATTTTTTGTTAATGTATTGGAAAAAAATATTTATTAACATAAGTCATAATTTGGGAAATTCATAGACTGATCTTTAAACTTACCAGTCGTGATAGTAGAAAAACATAATTTAACATAATAGGTTATGTTTCATTTATTAATAAAAATGTATATGATTACAAAGACAGCTGCTTTCTTATGATATTTTATAACATTTTATTTGTTGGGTAAAAAAGCTTGAAAATTTAATACAAGTGTAGTAATGTGAGAAAATAGAATAAGTACGCAATATATATGTATTTATTTATATTCATTTATATATTATCTACTACTTATATGTATTGTGTACACACTCTAAATTACAACCTTTTTATATGCATATATGTACACATACGTAAGTGCATATATACATATAAGGATTTAATTGTATAGTAATTTAACTTACCCTAATTCGACTGCAGATTTATTGGATATTCGATGAACACAGGAAGAAGAGATAGGTTTAACATTAATGCACTTACAATTTAATATTAATCAAGAACACTATGATGTGTTAAGGATATTTAAATATACATTTATTAAGTACGAAAAACACAGATATAGTATCGAACATATATTATGTACCTTGTAACGAATGACCGTGTACGCAGGGAGAGTGCTGTAGAGTATGTCGGGCTGATGGTCGATGGGTATCATCTGAGCTGATGTGACAGTTTATTCAGATAAGGACATAACAATATATGACCAACAGATATTATGATATAGGCATTTGTGTGGTTGTATATATAATATTATAATATAATATATATACTGAGTATTATTATGATGGCACTCTTTCTAGTATTATTTATAAAGAGTGGCTATCATTACACAAGGTTCCTAATATATTGTTACAATGACATTTAAAAAAGATTAAAAATCCATTGTCACAATTCAATTCTATAATATAAATTTTTACTCTAAACTAAAATTGAGGAGTTCTACTTAGACTGTGTTAACACGTTTTGCCCATGTCTAACGGAATCTGAGGAAAAAAAGTACCGATAAAAAATGTTTCACATTAGAAAAAAGTCTAAAATGATAAAATTTGCAACATTAATGACTGCTAATTTAAAATATAAATCTAAAAATATTGGATCTGGGTACAAATCACGAGCTTGACAATCTTTTAATATACTATTATATGTTTGTCCATAATATGTAAATTAAATTTTTTCTGCAAAATGCAATATACTAAATCTGATATTACAAATACAGAATTTATTTATACACGAATGACGTATAAATTATTGAAAAATATCATCGGCATTCGGGCCATTGTCATACAGTGAAAATGTTTCATTTAAATAATCCTGATATGCTCCTAGTAAATTAAAAATGTATCTATTAACGACATCAAATGATGTGAAAAATATTAAATAATGAGTAATATTAAATAATAGTGTTGGTCGGCAAAAGAATCACCTGAAGACTACCTAGATTAATTTACATTTAATAATAAGTAATAAAATATAAGTTGCAGAGGAAGGAATGCAAGTGCATCAACCATTTCACAATGTTTCCGAAATTTTTCATCCCTTTAGTACGTATTGTGGCTAGTCCTACCTAATTCTTATATTTTCCGGAACGTTGATTGTCTCAATTGATAGAAACAGCCTTTTATATTTAAATAAACACCAATTACTTCTTTAGCTGCTTCATTAACTGCACTTTCAAAGTCAAGATGTAACCGGGGTCCGGGGCTTAAAATCGATTGTCGGTTTTCACGAATACCGTTATAAACCGTAAATTTTAAGAACCCTAAACCGGTTTTCTGGTTTGTCCGCAGTTTGGAAAGCGATGTCGGTAACCTATTAACAAAAGTTTATAAAGTCATATACCGAAAACCAATTATCAACATTTCTGAAAATCGTTTTTTTGGCAATACCCGGTAACCAGTGCAATGAGGAAAAATATTCCCGTCACTAATATTATTTATTTTTATTTCAGTTTATATTTTTTTTACAAGAAAAATATTCGATTTTTGATACTAAAAATGGAAATAAAATATTCAAAAAACGGCATTTAAACCGCTTAAATGAAATATTTTGGAAATCGTTAAAATTCGGTAACTGGAAATCATTTTTTATCGTGGTGTAAGGTAACCGGTAACTGGTAAACGGCACTTCATAGAACAAGAAAACTGATAACCTATAATTTTAGAAACGGTTTAAAGTCCTGGATGTAGGTAACTATATATTTTGTGGTCTGAATACAATATACTCAATTATACAATATTTTGGAATTATACTACATAAACTATCCAAAATGTCGAAAATAATTTCCAACAAAACACAGAAAATGCTATTGCGAATTCAAATTGTTTTAAAAATTAAAATTGGACTTCAAGAAGTAAATTTATGTCTGGCCAGCTATCATTGTCGTGTAAGTACAAAATTATTTTGAGTATCTTCGATGACTTGTTCATGCGCGTACGTGCGCTATAGAACATGTCCAAAACGTCCGCCCACATGTTGAACCACACTCACGCTAATAATAATTTACGACTAACGCAAAGACGTGTGTATCAGCTATGACGACAACATTTTCTAAATTTTGCACAAACAATATCCACTGAGGACGTCTTAGAAATAAAATACGTTTTAAAAAGAACCAATTAAAACCCTCCAGATGGCGCCATCGTATTCATATTTCTGTTGTTTCCTGCAAATATACTTACTTGGCGGCCAGGTGTTGCCGAATGCAAAGCTGGTATTTGGAGGTATGTACGTCGGTTTGTGCTACGAATTAAGATACACCTTAATATTTTAATTATATATCTTAATTAGTGGTTTGTGCCGCCGTGCCTTGTTGTTTGTGCCATTTGTGGGAATAGCGAAAAAGTAGATACTATACACCATATATTAAATGTATAAAGCGTAAACTATAATATTTGATTCTATAATCTATTTAAGTATATACTTACTTAAATTGAAATGTATAAAAAATAAAAATCCTAAATAACCTAGGTTTATGTTATGAAGAGTGTCAATAAATATGTTCCAATATATTCTTACGTAAAGTTTTATTGCGATGCGAATATTGCACCAAAAATGAATTATATAATATTATAAGAGTTTATATTCTAAAATAAATTATATTTTTTATATTTTTGCTCAAACACTTTTGTGTTATTGTGTTAATAATTTGGCATTTAATTATATTTTTTGCATGAATATATTGTAACAACGCATAACTTTCCGGTGAACTTTCTTTTTTTGAGTGATAGAAAAACTTGTTGGGAATCTTCTATTAAAATTTCTAATGTTAGCTATTTTAATAAGAACTTTTATGAATTTCCAACTGAAAAATACTTTGAATATTTTCGAAATGTTGTCAAAATTTGAAGTTTAATTCATACAAAAAATAATCATGCCTATGTATTTTAAGTGTTTTTGACCTTCCATTAATAAAACTTATAAGGAAACTTGCATTCAATTCTCAAGCTTTTTTACTAAATTAAAAAATGTTTATCAAGAATAAATTTAAAAACATTTACAAAATTCGAAAAATTTCTCAAGACTATAATCAACTCAAAAAGAATTAAAATATTTAAAAAATCTTACATTGTATAAAAAATGCTAATATAAATATTTGGTGAAAATTTCAAGTATATACGGTTATAAGTTTTCAAGTTACATTAAAAAATTAATTTTTACGTTTTTCTGAAGCCTTCTAAACCTACAGTGAATTATTCGAATTAGCATCTACTTTTTCGATACCTATCGAGT
Source organism: Nasonovia ribisnigri (assembly GCA_027563435.1). Taxonomy (NCBI): domain Eukaryota; kingdom Metazoa; phylum Arthropoda; class Insecta; order Hemiptera; family Aphididae; genus Nasonovia; species Nasonovia ribisnigri. The sequence goes on along the minus strand of JANEHU010002695.1, from coordinate 103,231 downwards.
ATCGACACAAAGTGTCAAAACCGATTAGGTTAGGTGGCAAAAACTGACGTCCACTACCGACTATATACTTCATCGAATCATCTGTTGCATTCGGTCATGCCGCTAAGTAAACATTTAAAGGCAGTAGTAGAAAATAATCACTAAACAACGAAATTATCATATTATTAATAACAAACTATGGTAAAAAAATAGTTAAATTTGACTATGAAAAAAACTAGTTACATACTCAAGTTATGTAGAGAAAATGTGAAATTAAACATACTTAATCTTGAATGGTTAAAATAAAATTACCTATTGTTTATTAATAATGTTTAAATTTATTTATATTTTTTATTAATATAATAGATAAAATATATTTTAAACTATATAAATACCATATCATTATAAACGTTAATCCTGGGTTATGCTGCCCAAAACCGTAGACACGATAATTTTTTAAGTATACTCAATATTGTTCATCCCATTTTGTTAAATTATGTATAATTTATGGAAATTTGAATAAAATGGAGCCTATATAGCTATATATAATACGGCAATCTAAATTTTGTTTTTTTCAAAATGGCTATCTTTTTTGTAGCAAACTGTTAATAACAATACAAATACCGCTTCAATCAGTATGTGCACGCCGCCGTTTGCGTAACTGATCACCCATCATGATAATATGTAGATAGGTGACGCTTACCCACGGTCATAGACCTTATACTAAGTAGTAGCTCACGGCATAAAAAATAATATGATATTTATGGTATGTAATCGTCGTGGCCTCCTCATATCCAAAGATATATTATATATATATACATAATGTATTATATCTGTGCTCATATCACATCATAATATCAAATGATAATATGTAAATAATAATATTTTGCATACGCTTCATTGTCCGCGAGTTATAGGTCTGTCGCGATAAAAACACATACGACATACCTGATATCATAATAATGAGAAATATATATTATGTGTGTGCACACGGGGCGGACAATAATTATTATATTCCGCTTTAAACAGATAACCTACAATAAAAACTAAGAAGAAAAACCTATCCCTTTGCCGGTACGCGCGCAAAATAATAAATGGACCCGAGTGTGAAAATTTATCGTTATCGTGACCGTTTTTTTTTTTTTACAATAGGACACGATACCGCCGTGAAGCAATATAATATGTACCTATATATTATATAATCGCAACTACACGCCCGGTCGAGCGCAGTCAACCGGACGGGGTTCTGTCCGTCTTTGTCCGGCTGTTCGGTGATGGGATGTGTCTCCGGGTGTTCCAAGGTGGGTAAGCGTATATTATATATATTTAATTTATGTAAAATTAAATATAACATTATAGTAAAATATTAAGAGTACAGTCAACAGCTATAGAGACAAGTTAGCTGCCATAGGGCTGCACGCGAACTCGTTTTTTCACTCCCCGCTTACACGTTATACTGTAAATTGCAGGTATACAACTAACAAACATATTGTATACATTATACATATGTTATAACCTACTGCATATTAATGTATTATTTTATCATTGTAGGCATTGTTTTATGTATCATATATAATATTATACCTTTGCCCATATTTGATCGAAAATATGGGTATATTGGTATCAGTGGGTATACAGATGAATCTGTTAAATTTCAAAATTCCATACTGCAGGATGATTTTGTTTCGGGATATCAGGTTGACGTAGTTTTTACTGATTTTTCCAAGGCGTGTGATAAATTAAGCCACGTCATTCTCTCTAATATTCTTCATCATTTTGGAATTCGTGATCCTTTTTTTTATCATCATGGTTAGTTTCTGTTATCAATTATCACGTATCATTAACAGAGAAAAAATTGTTAAGGATAAACATTTTAGCTCTGATTCTTTTAATATTCCATAAGCGTTCCACAAGTCTCTTATGTTATTTATTCTATATTCAATTGTAATTAAAGATTTCTTACATCTCGGAAACTTCTTTTCGCAGATGATATTAAATTATTTTGATTAGTAAAATCACCCTCAGATTCAGTGTTGTTACAAAATGACTTCTTACACTAGAAAAAAAAATAATTTATCAATAAGTAAAGTTATGTCATTCTTCGAGTCTTGTGCTCTATTTACCCGTAATTATTATTGTGATAATATTATGCTTTTGCGTGTCGTTGAAAATCGTGATTTAGGAATTACTTTGGCTCAACACTCTTTTTCAATAAACATTATTTAAATATTAAAAAAAAATTGTCTTTGACTCTGGGATTTAGTGACATACTAATGAGGGGGGAACCCCCTCCCACCACCCCAAAAATTCAGTTCCAAGTACAAAACTACTAGGATTCATAATTTAGGGTCCTGATTTTACTAATACTATTGCTTTGAAAGCATTGTATTTTCAATGATACATTCTGCACTAGAATATAATTCTATAGTCTAGTCACCCTCTGCCAATCTACAATTACAAAGCCTTGAAACAATTCAAAATAGTTTCTTCATATTCTTATATTTTTATCATAGAAATGTGGTATTCGCTATCGCTACGTCAACAACATTTACAATATAAGCCAGTGTTAGGCACCTTAAATATGAGCAGTTCAGCTATCAGAAGAAATATAGTATTATAATATTAGTGATTTGAAGTTCTTGTAAAAATTGGTTAATGGATATTTTAACTGTCCACTATTCAGAAATACTAAATTGCTTTAATTTATGCATCCCTAATTGTTGAACTAGGTCTACTAAGATTTTTTATATTCCAAAACAACAAACTAACCATGCGGCACTTGTAAATAGAACTACCTTTGAGATTAACTAATGATGCCTGAATTGATTTAATTAATTTTAACTCTATATTTTTTATATTTTATTATACATACATTAATCTATATACTATACTATACGATATCATATTATTATTTATATTATTATTTTTATTTAATTTTACTGTTGAAATGCATACCTGTTATTATATAATATGTATATACGTATACTTCCAACTCTTAAAATATATATAAATAAATAAAATAAAATATGTACTGCACGTGCCAAATACACGACCTGAAAAATTCTGTTGAAATAATTAAAGACATTATCCACTGTACCTATATATTATAACGTTATTATGAGACTTGACTTTGGATTCAGACCATTTAGATTTTTGAACTTTGTTTTAAAGCCTGCACAAGAATTAATTGCTTATTTGTTATTATTTTATGTAGATATAATATTACGTATACTATATCGTTTGAGTAAATTTCCACGAAATTCTTACACGTGTCTTACATACACAAGGATAGGTATGCATAATTTAACTCACAAATCATCAATTCAATGAAATAGGATTTGTTTTGTATGCAAACGACGAATGAGAGTTTTGGAGTGTAAATGGTGGGGGAGAGGGACATTAGGAGGACATATACCTTCCGGCCATATGTTGTAGTTCACCCTAACGTCTTCTGCTGATTCCACTATATAGCATAGGGATGGGCAACTGCAGGCGGCCCGCGGGCCACATCCGGCCCGCGTACCATTTTTATGTGGCCCGTGCTACCTAGAATTGTGCGGTGTGCCGGTGTTGTCGTGTGTAGTCTGTGCAAATACTGACACAGTTCGCACGATTAAAAATCGGTGAAATTTTATACACACGTGTCATTTTTAATTACTAAATTTCTAAATAGTAATGGTTTTTACAATTTCATTTTCATGACGAGCTTAATTTGCATACCTCCACAATATAATGACTCTTTTACGAGCGACACCTGTATTATGTACATCGATGACTAATTCTTTTATCATCATACCACTATGGCACTATACAAGTCTATATTAGACATTATCAGTAAATATATATGAAAATGTATTATATATTATTAATTCATTTAATATAAGATATTAAACTTATACACTTGGTATATTATATTATTGTAATTTATTTGTGAAGAATGGTATACACTGTATACAGAGTGTATTATAATAATTGACTAATTGATAATTTACATATTGAAATAATATGTCAGACTTTCGAAATGTGCATCCTATACACGATATAATAGGTAACTATATCAGTATATAAATTATGTACTTCAGTTTACCCGTGCAGCTATATATAAAATTATGGTTTTTATACAATATCGAAGGTATAATATTTACACAGGTTCCGGGCTCGTCTGTATAAAGAATTTGAAAAAGGCGATGTACAAACATTAAATATATATATTATGATACCACGACTGCAACAGTTGTCACACTCACACTTATATACAAATACGATAAATACTATATAGGTATAAATTGTCAAGATTAATGTTAAAATATAAGTTATCGTCTAAACATTATAATGAATATATATATTATATATGTGTGTGTGTGTGTGTGTATCGATTTTACCTGTATAGATCCATAACGAAGTAAGCACAATGCTATTCTTAAAGAAAATATATACGTACCTATATACCTAACTATATAATATAATATAATTGTACACAATACTGCACACTGCACATACCTACGTCATTATATTATATTATTTCATAACGATTTGATGACTGGAGGAGTGTACGAGTGTTCCTACAATAAATTATACAATGTTGTAGTCGTGGAAAAAAATTGAAAAAAAAAACAGTGTGACTGTGCGAGTTCTTTAAAGAAGTTTTTTTTCTAACAATATAGGTAATTTTCAATCGTTTATTCGTTTCATTCGTTGTTCGTGTATGTTGTGCAGTTAATATCAAAATATCACGTACTAAGGATTTCTACACCTTTGTAGTTTTATTCAATTTAAACTGTGCACATTTAGTGGTACATTTTTAAACATCTACACACCCAATCAATGGATGAACTATACAAAGTTTTCGAATAACTATATAGTATAGTGTATACCTAAGTAAGTTATAACTTATAAACGTTAATCGTAATCCGTATAAACCTATACCTAACTTAACCTAAACTAGTAACTTTTATGTATAAAAGCTAATGGCAATGTAGGTGATGGTAGGTACCTACATATTATTATTGATGTTCGTTTTATATGCGTTATTACAATATAATTCCATTGTATTTTTGTCTTACTCTAAAATAGTGCGTCAGTGCTATAAAATATTAATAAATTATAAAATTGTCCTTTACCAAAATAACAATAATAATAATACGATTTTCGCGTGAAAAAAATAATTTTTATAATATTTATGTTCTTATCAGATAGATTGTGTTCATTTTGAGTATTATTTTGGTATGTTTCAATACGTTTCATTCAATCTACAGAGAATAAATAATACCGACTATAGGTATTATAATATCACTGATTCGAGACCGTTGTCGCTCAATGTGCATTCGCGTTTTGTTCATCCCTTGTACGAGTTGTACCGACGTTATGTTTTGTTAAAGATTTGAATGGATGCTTATAGGTAGTTCCCAGAATTTCGTTATTACGTGCATCATAGGACTTGACAGAATAAAAAGAAATCACCTGTTGCACCTATATAGTTCTGAATACTTTTCATTTCATGGTTTATTATTCAACTTTTAAGAGTTTATATATATATATATATATATAATATATACATATAATCTAAACGGCATACATGCACACCATCATATATAGTATTTCGCAAATACGTTATATTAATAATTCAAAAATAGTTTTAAACAGAAATTTGAAGAGTGAGTTTTTTACTTTTTATTAGTCACTTAAATTATAAAATAATAAATAATACTTATATGGGTATAAGGAGTGACGACGATAATAATACATTTTTTTTAACGTGAAAATTAATTGATCTGTGATTTATTATTTATATACATATATCTTGTGTTGTTTACCATTGTTTCGTATTATATTTAACAAACTTGTATCAAATCGAATTTTTGAACATTGCCTACTAAGGTAGATGAGTTTCCCTTTGTTCGCGATCCGACGTAGTCCGATTGCCTTCCAGCTGGGTGGCTGATTTGCACTTACTGCAGTGAGTTACACCCAAAAGGAGTTGAGAAATCATAACATTTTAAATTCATTGCCATTTTTACGGTCAAAAAAGTGCACGGGATCAGCTGGTAATTATATATAATTATATTTATTTATTGTTTGTAGGTTACTAAGTACTTAAATATAAAACTATAGTTATTTCCAAAGATTATAATTGGCAGTGTTTGGGTATTTTATTAATCCATAATTAAATCACAAATAAAAAAACCAAAGGGTTTCTTTTACAATTTGAAAATGAATAGCGAGAGGTCATAGACCCTATTCCCCTACCCTATCTGAATCCACCCTTATAATAATAAATTGGGGATGATGGCATTTTATAATACATGAGAATAACTTCTAGGTATTAGATATACATAATTGTATATTGTATACTTATACAGCAGTACTATATATGTTATATTTCTTTTATTGTCGATTTACGCTGTATAGGTATTATTACTTATTACTTGCAATATTTGCTGTCTAAAAACTAATAAAAAATAATTTTCTTATTTTGAACGATTGATGTATCTATATAAACGTTACTGATAAAATTCCTTCAAAACTTAAAAATTCGTCTTTTATAATCATAATTTATTTTAACACATTTTACTGACTTCTTAAAGTTTCAACTAACAAATATGGTTTAAAATAGCATTGATTAGATTTTAAAATAAGGTTATATTTTTATAATTCTATAACTAATAATAAACTGCAAACTGTAAATTGTAATTCTAATATATTATATTTACTATAGTTAGTTGTTAGTAGCTATAATAAACAAAAATCCTCAAAACGACAAAAGAACACTCAGAAAACGCATATTTTAATTAATAGTTTTGTAGTGTACCTATGTCTAAACATTACGTAATAAAAATTAACGTGTTTAAACGAATACATTTAAAATTTTAATATATAGGTAAATCTAAATAGTGAAAATATTCATACCGGGTGCAGGAAAAATGATAGAGCTCTTATTAGTTATTACTATGTATATATAAATTAAATGTCTATTATTAAAAAAATATATTATATTTTACATTTTTATTTTTAATATCGGCGACTCAAGTTTAATATAATATGGTTGGTACATGATATAATAAATTATTATATTGTTATTGTTTAATACGCACTACGCACTAGCGCTCAAGTGAAGTAATAACTTTGTTGAACCGGAAACGTCGAAAAAGACAAACATTACGTGTATACTGTATACCAGCAGTAGGTATATTATTATTGTTTATACAACTACGACATAATATACGTGCGTGAACCAATTTCTCATCTATGTAACACGTTTACGCGTATGGCGTATATACAAACTTCCGAGTATCCCAGTGTTATATAGAACTCAAGAGTTGACTTAACATTATTTAATTATTTTATAATTTATAGTTAAAACATAAATTTCCTTGACAATTATTATTTTTAGTTTTTTAGTTAGTTTACTCTTTATTCGTAGGATATATCTATATATAATCCTTATATTATATATTATAGATTATAATTTATAATAGGTATTATTTGTTATCAAAATAATAAAAAATAATTTTTTGAAATATGCCTTATACTAATTGATTATTATAATTTATATTGCTTGGTCAAATCTTTATCTGCAGAAACCTTGAAGTCCCGTTATTTATGTATAGGTATAATATATATTATATAAAATATTTTTAAATGTTAAAATGTAATTTAGGTACATAGCTATATAACCATATTTAGATAAAGATTAACCAAAGCGCGTGCTGTTCAGCTGTTGTCTGTTAACGTATATACATGACAGATAATCATAATTTAATTCATTTCTTTCATCTATTATCTTGGACTACTTATTAGTTATTACACTATATGAATAAATAATAATACGTATGCATAGGTATAGATATTTTTATATTTTTTACGGATAAAATGCCATGTCCACAATATGTGTTAAGTTTATAAATATTTTATATTTATATACAGAAAAAAACCTATGTAAGAACATCATCTTCGGTATTTCGACGTTTATGCCTTGGCCGAAAAAATCACATTTGAAAAATAACCGTCTCCAGTCCGATTGTTAAGCGCCGTCCAACGAAATCTTTGTATATACGACACACACACGCATATAATGTATAATATTATAGATATATTTATACATGTGTTAGTGCGACTACCTATACGCGCCCCGAGTAGTCCCACAGCACCCCTATAACACACACACACACACACACACACGTGAATGAACCGGTGCGTATTCGTAAGTCGTGAATACATATAATAATATATTACCTACCCTGGCTACCCTTGTCGTTCGTATACGCGTATATTTATTATAAGGCGCCCGCGCCGCCGTTCTCGTTCGGTCGCCCCAAATATCTATATACCCCGATACCGCTCCCGTTCACCCTCGATGCCAAGACGCACCCGACCTATAATACATACATATTCATATATATATACACATGCGTGATTTTAAGGTCCATATGCGATCTGGGGAAAATTATTTCAAAAAAAAAAAAAACGGTTTCTTTTTGACGACCTCCCCCAAAGCTTGTTATATATTATACACGCACAGTCGCCTCGCTCGCCGTTAAAATGTTTTAGATTATGATATAATGTATTATTGTATTATATAACTACTATAGTATGTATACTATGTACATTATATGTTGTACATCGTCCGCGTTCCATATATACATATATGATATGTATACCTGACACTTATTGTATAATACATACTACTCGTATATAATATACAAGGCGAGTTTCGAACGATGTACATAAATATATATCGTCGGTCTGTATTATGGTGTGTATTATTATCACGTAGTATTTATACCATTTATAAATTATTATACTTTTTTCTCTCGAAATTCCGACGCGATTTCGTCCCGGTCGTAAAATACGTATTTCGTATATAATTTATATTCTATACCTATATACATACGCCCACGATCACAATGCTGCACTGCTATTATGCTGCTATAAGTATGCAGGTACCGCTATTATATACAACAAGCGTCCCAACGTATTTTTCGTGACTATGTGCGTTTGAAAATAATCACAGATTTACGCATGCGCTTCGCATCATATAGCCGCTTGGTGTATGTAACTATATATATTGGGTGCCTCACTAAGGCCTAAAACCCAAAACGTGTGTAACATGTATACCTTTATGAAATTGTATGTATTATATAGGTAATAGGTATACTATGTGGGTATAGGAAGGTAATCGGATGCGAGTCCTGAAATCATTCGATTAAGTGCGCGTCGGTTAAAAGACTGTTCATGAGGAGCCGTAGGAGGTAAGGTATATACGTGATACATCCGAGAGTCGAGACCATATCGTATGTACTGTATACACATACACATATTAACATATTAATATATATATCATATGTGTATAATAATACTCCCGGAACGACGTCGTCGTCACGAGTGCTGTTACTCGTTAAAAAATGGAACCATATATTATTGCTACTACGATCGACCCACGCAAAGACGAGTTTTTTATTACACGTTGAGTTCGTCTACGATGGTATTATATAGTGGAAAAAACACATCTGAACATAACAATGTAACTTACAATATAATAGTTATATAGACATTAATATTTTATAAGTGCATTGCAGAGTGCTAGCGGTAAACATATTATAAAATATAGAATTATAGAAACGGTTCCAATTACGGTTTAATGTAATATATTATATATAAATACATTTATACGTCATACAATGTCAATGTGTATATAATATGTATCGTTTACTAAACGTAAATTATTACATTGTTGTTGTTATTGTTAGTAGGAAATGATTATTATTGTCTTTGTGTAATCGACAATCGTCATAATGTAATTCATTACTCATTACAGTCATAAGACTGCAGGTTGCCGTACAATCATTTTGTATGCTATGATAGCAGAAGTCTAACGGACACGGACCCATTACAATTTAAAGTATTCCCTATTTGGCTCCTTGTATAATATTAATGTTATAGTTAAAATAATTTAGGTCACTAAATGCGTAATTTACATACTACATATAGTTAGCCGTATCTCGATTCTACCAACTAGCAATCATTAATATTTATTATTATTTAATGCGTATCAGCACGAAAAAACTATATTATAAAATATTATACTAACTTATCGAATATTCGGTTATCGGTTTTGTGGCTTCGTGCACATTTATATACTGAAGCTATTATTTACTTAATTCATATAGTTATCACCTATGATTGCGAAAATGTTTTGTGGTGAATTTACATATAGAGAAATTGAACAGATTGCAAATTGAAATACAGTACAGTGTTGAGTGTACACTAAGTCATTACAGTACAATGTACATACATCTGTACGTTTAATCGGTTATATTATAGTAAAGAGCTTGGATGTTGATATGTATATAATATGTCAGACCTGCGATTATACGCAATGACTTTAACGTATCAATTTCATCTGAAAACGAGGTAATAATATTGTATATACGATGCGTCTATGCAATATAATATATTATATATATATTAGGAGGTACCTAGGTTAGGCTAAAAAGTAAAAATGCATTATGGACATAGTATTATACGTACTATGATGTGATCATCATGCAGGTATGTGGTTATAATCATTTCGCGTCGACATGCCTATGGCTATATTATACCTACATTTAAACGATTACATGCAGCTAGTCTGGTTGGATTTCCGTAGTCTTTTTCAGAACTACTTCAACCCATGATAGTAGAAGTACTCCCAAAATAAAATTCCGATCTAGACTAGATTTATTCATTTTAAACGATATTCTGCATTCGGTAGTCTTGTTTATGTGCAGTGCACCGTAATAACACAGATAACGACATTCTTGCAATTTTTTTTTTTGATTTAACAACACAATTCAGAACTCTAAATTGCATTGTCTAGGAGTTGATCTCGAGCATGTTCTATTCTCTATAATATATTATATATAATACAGTCGCTAGCGACTTCAAAACGCAATATTATCGTTGTAAGTTAGGAGTACCGCGACCGAAATCTCGGCACATATCATACATTCGAATATCCTCAATTTTAGCACCCCCATATCCTAATACATAGATTTCGGGCCTGGCTGCACTCTTAACCCCCTACGTGCGGCTGCACCCTTTTGAACGGCGGCGACGTGAATGCCGCGATGGAAGCGAGTGGGAAGCTCGGCCGCATAATATTATAATAGAATACGGCTCTGGCGTGCGGGTGATTCGCGAAAGTAAAAAAAACGTCACATGCCACATGGTGGGTCCCTAATTCCCCATGTATTGTACGACGCTAACCATTAACGCGGTAACGGGATTGGCGCGGTCGAGCAGCACGCGCGCTTAGTATTGCGAAACGCATATTCTAACGTTGTACAATAACTTATAATAATAATAATAACGATAATGGCCATGTAGTTACGCGTCCACGGTCGGCCGCGGCTAGGGGTTGACGAACCGGCCGCGGAAAAGCGCGAACCGAGTTGAGCGGTCTTTGTGCGCGCTTCCCCGGCCCGCGACCGCCCACCATAGTCCGCGACCGTGAGCCCGTGACGAGCCGACGACATACGGTCGGTCGTCCCCGTCGACGGCGACCGGGACGCCGTCTGGTGGCCGCGGCCCGCAGCCGTCCGTACTGACTACCGGTTCGCACCGAGTTTACTGATGATCATAGGCCCGAGGCGCAGCAGCTACCACCACCACCTCAGCCGCCGCCGTAGCCACGTCGCCCGTTAAACTTTTTGAAAAAAAAAAACCGAAACGGACCGGCCCGAACGTTGTCGCTGCGATATTATTTTCGATTTATCGTATTAACCGTTTATCGCCCGACGGCGGCCGTCCGGTTCCGAGTTCTTTCGTCGTTCAGCCACCGGGTTTAGTTTTTTTCACGTTTTAAACTGTTTTCGCGTACGTTTTTACCGGCGACACCCGCGAGAACCGTAAACGGCGATACGACGACTGAACTCGCCGGCGGTTGGTGTTGTCGCGGACGAAACGATGTGTCGTTCGCCGGTCATCGGTTTGTGCAGCTGTAGCAGGAGTTGACGTTGAGAACAGTTGTGAGTATATTATGATCGAACAAATAACTGCGCAACACAGCCGTGCGAAACGTTCAGCGCGAACCTGAAATGTAGTTCTGCTTGGGCTGCCCGTTTGCGTCCGAATTGGTTTGACAGAATAAACACGAGCACAAGTATATCTATACTCGACATGTACGTGTCAAAGAGACACATGCCGTTGATCGTCGGCACTCTGGCTTTTGCCTCTAACTTGTCTACTCTAATTCGCTGTTGATGGCTTGCCGGGATTTTTTTTTTGTTCTTTCATAATTATTCACAATAATTCATAACTGGCTGATGATCCCACACGGTATGGCCTAATCTCATTCATAAGAGCACCTATCTGATTTACAAAATATCTTTGTCACAGCTGTGTGACTAATAGACATAAGCTACCTATATTTATATAACTAGAAATAATAAAAAATTGTAAACCAGTACTTGATTGTCAAGCAATGTGTGGTTCAGATAAGTTGAGAAATGAGTGCTATTATAAATTAATAGGTTCAATATTGAATCAAGGGTCAAGTGTATAATTTTGAAATTTATAATTGTACATTTTAGCTTTTGTTTTCAAGTGTACCTAGTTGATATTAGATATGTTAATCAATTTAAACGGGTCAATTTGTCTACCTATAGGTAGTTATTATGTAATTACTGCTCTTAGATATTATTTTGGTTGAATTTTAAGTTACATATGGATCAGAATTTTCACTGGGTGGGGAGGGAGGAAATATATTATTAAGTTTAAGATAAATTGTAGGGTAGTGTTTCTACACTAATATTATAGGTATATATAAAAGGTAATGGGGCCATGGGGGATTCATCCTCCCCCCTTGTGTAAACCCATGGATAAGTACCTATATTAAACTTATTTTTGGTTATTATTAGTAGATGTTCTACCTATGCAAAGTGAAATTAATGCCACAAAATTATGTTTCAAAGTATTTCTCTTTTCTTCAAATATTTCTTAATCTTTTATATCTTATAAAGTTAATAATTTTACCACAACTTAGTAGTCATGTGTTCATATTCTTGTTTTATTAATGTACCTATATTTTGTGATCAACCCAAGTAGATGCCTATATTGACATGATAGCTACAGTTAAACATTAAAGGACACTACCCGTATATTTGATATTTGTTGTCCCTAACTTACAAACATAAATTATAGACATTTTTCTTTCGCTAGTTTCAATAGTGTGCTATTAGTTTCGATATTAGAATGAATTGACATATTAACAAACTTTTAAGTAAGAAACTAAGAACATTGTGCTTAAGAACTTACGCTTTTATTTGATATTTTTATGTACAATCAAGTATGGTTTGTGTGAAATATCACAAATTAAAAATGTTCATATCTCTTTTGAAAATTAAAAATCTATTAAAAGCCGATATTTCAGCACAATTAATGTTCTTACCTAAAAGTTTGATATTAGGTAAATTTTCTTTAATATCAAAACTAGTGAACGAAAATTTGTTATGTCATACTTTTGTAAGATGGAGACAATATACCCATGTGCAGCATCCTCTTAAGAAAAAAGCTTTAAAAATCCACATTTGTATTTTTATTAAATGTAGGATATAATTTGAATGATTTTATGGAATTTATGGAAGATCACAGTGAGTAACGACCAGAATAAATTATTAGTGTCTGATTTCCAATCCATTAAATGACAGTTGTATGAAAGTACTTTAGTCCAAAAAAAAGAGTAATTGCAAAAACATCTTCCACCCCATACTTCATGGAAGCAAACATATATCATTAGCACAAATTGCAATCAAAATAAGTAAACAAAATTTAAAATCAATTTTGTTTTTATTAAACTTGTATATTGTGTTTAATTAAAGAATGTGTAGGTACTATGAATTAAAATCCTATTTAACAACATGTAGGTAGTATATTCATTAGCTACATTATATTCATTTGCTTGATATATTAAGTAGGTAATTACCAAAGTAATTACATATTGAATATATGCTTGTGTTTCTACTTAATCATTATGAAATAATTAGGTACATTACTTTATTTTTTGCAGTTTATACTATCTACTCAATATATTATAGTTGGTAAATAACAAGTATTAAAATGAGTTCATTCAATGATAGAGCACCAATCCAAGAAGTACCATCACCAATGACAAATTTAGCTAATTGTCTAGGAACATCACTAACAGTTAGACGCAAACTAACATTATCTGAATCCAGTGAAACTCCAAAAAAATGTTATGATAACATACTTCTTGGTAAATTTAAACATTCTATTTCAAATATTTTAAAACATAATACTTTAGTGTGATTTTATAATTAAAATTGATCAATAGGTATCACTATATCTATTTTTAAACCATTTTATTATTTTTAGCCAATTATATACATGGATAATATCTATATCATAATTAATATTGTATAAACTACAACTATAATTTGTTTAAGTTTCAACATATCCTCATTTACTTAGTAGAATCACCAATTGGTTTTTGATTCAAAATCCATAATTAACATTACATATAGTAATGATAACTTATATTCACTAATGTCTCTCATTCTCTTTATTCTTTGATATATTAAGAGATATTGACTTTTGAATTATTTGTGTTAAAATCATCACTGTGTATGTATTAAAATAATATTATTGTTAATTAATTTGTTTAATTAAAATGATTTCCTATTTTCTATTAAATCAATGAAACAATAGATCACGATTTCAACGGCTCATCTAATACCAGGTAAATATTACTTTTATAGATGTTTGTACTACTTTAAATATTTTTATGACTTTTATACCTATTTAATTAACTTTATTATAATATTAAAGATTATTCAAAGGAAGTTCAAAAAATATTAATGATAGTCCAACATTCAAATGTTTGATGCATCAAAAAATGATCAACAGTCCAGTTGAGAAAGAAAACACAACCAAGTGTTTGGATACATTGGTCTCTAAATCAATTTTATCACCATCCCAGTCAAGTCCAACTGTAATTTTATTTTTAATAATTAATTTAATTTTTATACTCATAAGTTATGTGTAGGTAGTGACTAGTAATTTATTATTACCAATTACATGTGTGTAAAATACTTAATGAAATTTTTTTTCAAATATATTCTTACTCGATTAATAAATAATAGTTATGTTGTATTAATTTACAGTTCTTGATGCACAGTCGTAATTCAAGAGGTCGTCACCCATTAGAAGATCATGATCCTAATTCGCAAGACAGTGGTTTTTTTTCAGTGCTCTCTGAAGATTCCAGGTCACTAACTAGGTATTTTCCTATAATCAGTATTTTTATTTTCAACTGAATAATATTTATTTTTGTGTATGAAGATTTGAACATAAAACTGTAATTGAAAAGAAAAATGTTTCTCGGTCAGATTCAATTGTTTGTCACAAAGGTATCCCAGAAATAGATGATCCATTCCTAGACAATGTTAATTCTCCAGCAAGATTGGTAAATAATAAATAAGAATGCATTATTTTTTAATATCTACTATAATTTAATTATCATTGATGGTTGAAGTCTCAAGATTCACTTCCGGGTGAATTTAATACTTTGATTGATGGAGATATTTTTGCTTTACATTCGCCAATAATTAAACCTATTGTCAGACGAAGAAATGCTAAATATGATTCAGATACACCTCGAAAAGTTGTAAGTAATTATTTAACTAGTGCATATCATTTTTTAAAATTTATCATTGTATTTTATTACAAATAGGATTTAGTTCATGAAGATATTAATAACACTGATGTTGTTGTGAAAAAACGTAAATTATTTAATGAATTTGAGTGTCCTTCAGAGAAATCAATTGTATCGAAAAGGTTAAAGCCTAATGTTGATCTTTCTATGTCATTTAATTCACCAAGATTAGATATTGGAAATTCTTCTTTAACTGCTCCTGTATCGTACAAAAAGACAACTCTATTTGACTATGGATTTTGCAAAAATAGTGTTTCTAAGCTCCGAAGGTCATTTTCAACTAATGAAGCCACAATAAAAGCTGCGTTTGAGAAAGGTCAGTAATATACTAATTCATTTAAAATTAATCAATTTAATTTATATTTTTTTTATAAAATGATAAAAAAATAAAAAAATTAATCAATACGTTTACCTATATGAATTTATATTTCATGATAATATTATTTACTTCAGTAAATATCTTAAGTAAATTTATATAATTAATAAAATATTACGCCAAATTTGAATATTTACTTGATTTCTCATGTAGCGATTTTCTTATTTTGTTGTTATTCAAAAAAGAATAACTGTAGATACATAAAAATTTGACTGAATATTTGTTTTTTCATTTTCTGTAGGTACGCCACACAATTTTCAAAATATTTTGTTACTTTTTGAGATATTTACGGACATATTCTTTTTACAGTATTTTTAGTTTTTTTTTCTATAAATGTCAATAAAATTTTATTTGTTGGTTCAAAAAGCTTGAAAATATAATACGAGGTTCATAATGATATATTGTTACAATAATAGTTGAAAAATATTGAAAATATACAGGCACAACTTTTTTTTAAAGTATTTAAAGTTAGATTTAGACAACATTTATCAAATTTTTAATTCAAAAATTGATAAAATGTCCAACTTTTAAAGCTAAGGATTGAAAATATAAAACAAGGTTCCACGTAAGTAGGAACAGTACAAAATAAATAACCAAAAATAACGATTTTAGTTATTTTGTTGTAATTTTATAATATTAAATACCCTAGTCCTAGTGGATGTCGCTCTGCTGTACAGTAGGTTACAAGTGGGTCACTGTATAATGGATAGTATTAAATATGAATTAAATGATATATTATCATTGTGTACAAAAACGATTCTGAGCTGAGACGGTTTGTCAGTGTGGTTATTTAATCTTATATTTATGTTATGTCATAATATTATTAATACGGTAGCCGGTAAATTGAATTAGTATTATAAAATTACAACAAAATAACTAAAATTGTTATTCTTGGTTATTTAATATGTAATTATGTCCAAATTTGAACATAAAATAGCTATAGAAAAACTGGGTTTATATTTTTGAGATTTTTTAGTTACAGAATAACCTACTTACGTCCTTGTTTTAAATTTTCATTCCCTACCTATAAAAGTTGTAAATGTTATCAATTTTTAACTACAATAATATTTTTTAATTTTAATAAATGTTGTCAAATTCAAACTTTAAATGCTTATAAAAAAAAATTGTGCCTATGTATTTTTAATATTTTTCAATTTCTATTGTAATGATATATTAGCCTTGTATTAAGCTTGTGTTCAAGCTTTTTGACCCAACTAATAAAATTTTATTGACATTTATAGAAAAAAACTGTAAAAAGAATGTGTCCGTAAATAGCTCGAACCCAAACAAAATATTTTGAAAATTTTATCAAGTATATGAATTGATAAAATAAACATATAATATAAATTTCAAGTATCTACAGTTATTCGTTTTTGAATTACTTGAAATCACTATATGAAATCGAGTGAATTTCCAATGTTTTAAAAATTTGAACTCCAGACCCTCATAAAAATTTAATTTGACTTTCAGGTAGACATTTTTTTTTTTTGTAAAAGGTAGGCAAACTTATGAAGAATCTTGAATTCAATTTTCAAACTTATATTTAAAAGGAAAATTTTTTATGATTTTCTAACTGAAAATAATTTGCACATTTACGTTATTTTTACGTATTTTGCTAAAAATTGAACTTTAAATGCTTATAAAAAAAAATTCTGACTAGATTTGTAATATTTTTAAAAAGTCATTGCAACAGTATATTAGGATTCTTGTATTAATATTTCATGTTTTTTTACCTAACAAATAAAAATTTATTGTCATTCCTAGAAAAAAATATATAAAAAAAATTGAAACTTAGTATGTCCGTACTCCGTAAACAGTTCAAAACAAATCAAAATATTTTGAAAATTGTATCGTGTATTGAAAGTGCTAATATAAATAGCCAGTGAGAATTTCATGAATATACAGTCTTTTATTTTAGAGTTAAATACCTCCTGAATGCACAAACTAGATTCACTTTCCCATTGAAACAAGATACTAAAATTGAAAATCGAAGAATTATTTCAACTACTTATCGTGTACACAGACAGAAAAAAAAAACACACACATCATTGTAAAATCAATACATTCATTGCTCAGCTCAGAAACTAAAACAATAATTAATAGTAAATAATAACTATTTTTTTCTTCTAAATTTTAGAATATGATTAGTTTGCTTCATCAGATCCCTAATGTTTTCCCTCTGTGACCCATGTATAGCATATTTGAGTTCAACACAACTAAATTTGTGTTGTAGCTTTCACACTAGAGTGAGCTGACAAATTAGTCACTTTAGTATTATCTAACTAAAAGGTAAGAATCTGATCCAAGGCACCTCATAGACTTTTATTGTTATTTTAATTATTATTGAGATGAGCCATTTGAAACTGATATTGTACATAGTTATAACTCATTTTAAAATTTAAATCATTATAAACCTAAAAGGTGTTCTAGATAATATTTTTACTTCCATGTTTTTGTTATTAGATCAATGCATTCTAATATTCAACCTAACCAATACAAGGTTGGTTCTTCTGATAAAAAAAAAGTATATTTTCTGCAAGTGGGTCCGAATATAAAAACAAATAGTGCGCTGACATCCTCTTCAATGGCTTAAGATATTTATTATAAGCCAAATTTAGGACTTAAAGCATCTAAAATGCTTATATTTGTCGTCTAAAACTATAAATGCTAGGTATTTATCTGTGCCTGTGCTAGAATAGTTTTCTAAGTTAACATAAAGTAATAAAATTAGTCTTAATCAGTTATTATTGCTTGCGTTGTGTCAAGTAAAAAACTAGTAAAAAGAGCATTTAAAAGAAATCCACCAAAATAAGCATTTTCAAATTTCATATTTGAAATCATAGTTACCAAAATGTTAACTTACAAGTGTTCTAAGTTTCAAACCCCATTTATAAATATTACTTACCATGATTAATTTGTATGGTTTCTATTATTTAAATCACAATAGTCTTAAAACTTTTTAAACTTAAAAATATTATTCTTTTATTTTATCAGAGGATAATGTGTCAAATTTAATTGGTGACTTCAGTCAATCATTTATATTGCCTTTGTTATCACTTGGTCGTCATGCAGATCTCCGTAGTATATCTCCTGATACGTTAGCTCATTTATTGGAGGGCACATTCAATGATTTTATCGATTCCTATCTGATAATAGATTGCAGGTAATTCAGACATTATTTTATTATATTATTAGTAGAATTGTATTTTATTAACCAATTTTGTTTGTAGATATCCCTACGAGTATGAAGGTGGTCATATAAGAGGCGCAATCAACATATTTACTAAAGAGCAACTATTTAAAGATTATACTGAAGACAAGTTAGGTAAAAAATCTCACAAAACTGATAAAATTAATGCGAAGAGAAATGTTTTGATATTTCACTGTGAATTTTCATCGGAGAGAGGCCCAAGTTTGTGAGTCTAATTTTATGTATTTAATATTTTATTATTTATTAATTATTATATTATAAAAGACTTCAAATTATTTTATACGTTAATAGTCTGTATTATTATTTTGAGGGTGTTTAACTTGACAAGTAGTAAGAAATGTTGGCTCATATTACATAGAATGATACTAAGAAATATTCTTAAAATATTAGGGGAAATATACTAACCTCTTAAAGATATAAAATCTGTTTTGTTTGTTTTGTAGGTCACGATACCTACGTAACGCAGATAGACAAAAAAACAGTATGTGCTATCCTTATTTGGACTATCCAGAAATGTATTTGCTTGATGGTGGATACTGTAAATTTTACAGTCAACACAGTCGTTTGTGTGTGCCGTCTAGCTATCGGTCAATGTATGATCCTGCCCACACCTCAGAACTAAGAAAGTTCAGGTCCAAATCAAAAACATGGGCTTGTCACAATGATGCACCGCCACGATTGGCTGGCAAAAACACGCTCAAACGATTGGGTTTTAATTAATTGCTTTTGCGCATTATTTTATGTAAATAGCGTTGAAATTTATTTTTTATTGATTTGTATTTGAATATTTTTTTTTGCGTTTTATTTTTATTCTTTTTAACCATTTAACCATTTTTTTTCTATTTTAAAACTGATGTGTTAAAGTATTAAATTAGATCCCAGTGCAATTTTGTATAACTTTTGTGATGCTATATTATAGTAAAAGCACTGTTAGCTAAGTTTCCAAAAAAGAACATTTAATATTTATCATTTAATCATCAGTTATTGTGGTTTTAATTATTTGATATAGATCATTAATATAAAATCAAATACATATAGTTTATTATGTACGTGTGTTTGTGTGATTTTAATATATTTGCTAAGTGCAATGGGTTTTTTTTATAGAACATTAAACTAAAAAAAAACAATGTTAGTCGGTGTGTAAACATTAAAAAAAAAAAGACTTGTAGGATTAATTTTATTTTTACAATGCATTATTAAGATAATTAAGATATAAGTGAATGAAAATCGATTGAATGTGTTCTTTTTATTATTTTTTTTTTTTCATTTCGCTTTGCCCATATTGTGTTCTACATTTTTATGTGTAGTTAGTAAAATGTGTATATACTCGTAGCAAAGCTAATTAAAAAAAATTTTATTATTTATTTTATTTTATTTTTTTCATATTTTGTCTGAAATATTAATAGTTATGAGATCATACGTACATTATATTATATTTTAATATATTTATCTATGTCATCGGCTGTTAGTTAAAATTTATAATATTATAATAATTTTTAAACAATCTCTTTATAGACTCATTTATGCGAGTATTATACAAAAACAAAAGTAAAAACTAGTTTCAAATACTTTTTTCTACATATTTAATATTTTCTTTTTTATAACAATTACCTAACTATAGATATTAAAAATTTGTTTCTAATAATTTTTTTAGTATTCTTTATATTGAGGTTGAGCATTACAAATTGCTTTAATATTTTATAACTATTTGTTTTCACATTTAGATGTGTTGACTTTTTAAATAATATTCTGTATAAAATGCTACGCTTGGAGTCTAGAAAGAGAATTATATAGGCAATTTTTAATTTTTAGTTAATTATTTATTTTTATTGTATTAATTTGAAAATGTTATTATTTGAAATATAGAAATTTAGTTTCAAACTAATCTGTTGTTTTAACATCTTCAAAAAAAACACGAAAAATGCACTGGCGTTCCAAGTAATTACCAGCTATTAACACAACAAAACAGTTTTGCCCCTTGTGTGGCAACAAGATACTGAATCAAACGTGAATCAGCCAGCCAGTTTTAATCCTGACAGAGCGTATTACTGACCAGTCAGTTGCCGATGTTCACTTGCATTGAGTTATGTCTGTAAGAGGAAGTGAAAGAAATAAAATGTCAATTCTTCATTAAGGGGATTCGATACCGTGATTCCTGTCTTTGTCACACACGCGCAACATATGAATTCAGACGTGTTTTTTGGCAAACGTACCGATTGATACAGTGAATCGATAAGAATTCTGAAAACAGATTTGAATTTGTCGTCAAGTCTACTTTAGATCGGTCAGTCTACGTTTTTGATTTTTTGATTTAAACTTCTCCAAAAAATGAAATATGAAATTTTTTTAATTACTCTTTAGTAATACAGTAGTTATAGGATTTTGGGGTATAATATAAAATATGTGGACTGACCGATCTCAAGTAGACTTGACGACAAATTCAAATCTGTTTTCAGAATTCTTATCGCTTCACTGTATCAATCGGTACGTTTGCCAAAAAACACGTCTGAATTCATATGTTGCGCGTGTGTTAGACAAAGACAGGAAATCACGGTATTGAATCCCCTTAACTTGGAGTGCAAAATAATTATTTGCAAAAATTTTGGATGTCGATTAAAATATTTTAAAATATGACTACTAATAGTAAATAATATTTACATAACGTGTAGGTAAGTAGGTAGGTAGCTAATAATAATGTGTTATATGTAGAATACGTAGAATATAGATAATAGTTATTATGAAGTCTTATTTACAATTTTGTACTTATTGAATATCGATGTGTTTGGACGGAAAAATGCTACAATTTCCCTGACCTAATCTATAGTAAGTATCTATAATCTATATCATACCAATTACTGGTCAATATTTTTCTTGAGACACTGAACATTTTTTTTGCAGCAGCAGCATTGAAATTCATTTATTTAAGTTATAACACGTATCACTAAGAATGGAATTTATAAAGCAATAACATTTATTACAGAATTTTATAAACAACGTATTTTAATACGTCAACCTCCGATTTTTTCACCACATCTCCCCCCTCCAAAAATAAAAATTGAAAATACGCCACTGTGCCTATATAGGCACACATCTGGATGTATAATAATTATTCATTATACATTATACATACGACAGTCGGACAATATTTTCTTCAGTTTCAGTTAAACGGTTTCCTCGTCGAAATGGAGCGAAACGTGAAACGTGACCGGCGCACATCGCACAGGCCATCTAATATGACGAGTCGTGGGTACACTGGACTACCAGGGTACCATGAAGTAAATATAATTCGCGTACGTAATTCTCGTTCACACGGAGTATAGGTAATGATTTTACCAAATTTTTAGAACCACGTCTATGCCATTTAGGACCATTTAAATAAATAAAAACTTATTTTGTAATTTTAATTTGTTTTCATATTTATCATTTGGTCTGTCTTAATAAAATGTTCTATTTTCGCCTATGGTTGTTCTAATCGTCACGTCCGCGATGGACAAAACGTGACCCATGCGCGAGGCCGAAAACTTGCAGCAGCCAGCAGTCTCCGTTTGCGAGAACTATTATATTTACCCGAGTTTTAATTAATTTCTAGGGGGTGAGGGAGGGGACAAAACTAAGGTTCTATTGATAATTGTTATTATTTGCACGATTCGTATCGTTAAAACTTTAAAAGCCGTTAAACAATGAACGCTGAGAAAAAGTGCGATGTAGGCATGTATTTAATATTTATGTAAAATGTGGTGAGTACCAAAAGCAACGACAATAAATTTGCGGCAAGATCTTTGATGTATCATGTATTGATGTATGTCTTGATAGTGATGGTCGATTCCCATAAGTCCCAAGATTATACTGCAGAATAGGACCACTTTAATTGATGATAAAAAATTGCATCATACGAAAAACGATTCTCATCAGCTAGGGATCAGTGAAAAGCGCGTGTGTCACACGTCAGAAAGGAATACTTAAATTATAATACATTATAAAATATAAATTAGCACTTCACTAAATACAACCTTACAGGCCCGTATACAGGGGGGGTAGGGGATCAACCCCCCCCCCCATCCCGATTTTTTTTAAGTAGGTATATATTTATGATATAATAAAAACTAACTAAACACATAATTATATATGAATGTATAATATTGAACTACTGCAGTTTATTTTAAGTATTTGTAAATTTCCCTTTAGTCATTACACGTTATCTGTTTTAGAAAATGGCAAACGTATACTTATACATTACCTATATATATTATGTTATCGCAATCTTGCCGGAAGACGGACTTAATCGTTTTATAGATATTTAATTGTTCCGTGTTCGCCAGTATTATTGTTCAGTGTGTAATCATAATTTAGAAACATCAAAACTTGCATCATTTCAACTTCCAAAAACTATTACCTCGAGTTCGTTTGTAATTTCATTGTACATTACAGAAAAATTATTTGCTATAACATTGCCTTTATGTAAATCTTTAAAACAAATAAATGTAGATTTATCCGAATGTTGTGAATATGTCAATAACTGTGTGCAAGTTATTAATTCAATTCATGAAAATAGTGAGGAAGAATTCCACAAATTATTTTTAGATGTCGAAAATGTATTAAGCTTAGTAGATGAAACAGTTAAAATGCCACGATTAATTATCAATCTACCTATCGTACCTAACAATATTCCGGCAGATTCGCCAGAACAGTTCTATAGGAGATCAATTTTTTTAGACTACTTAAAAAGTCAATTAATTGAAAGATTTACAAAACACAATTACATTATTTCTGGTTTGCAAAATTTGATTCCAAGTTTTTTAATTTAATTAAATCCAAGTATAGCAATGAGTTTAAAAAATGCATTGATTTTTACAAAAGCTTTTTACCGACTTATGAAACTTTTGAATCAGAATTGAAAGTGTGGGTGGAAAAATGAAAATCGGTACCCGATAATGAACTTCCTAAATCTGCAATCGATACTTTAGGCGTCATGTCGAAGGACTTTTATCCAAACATTTGGTGTTTAATATCTATACTTGCAACACTCTCGGTGTCGACTTCATCTGTAGAACGTTCTTTTTCAACTTTAAGACGGTTAAAAACCTATTTGAGGAATAGCTGCAGTGGAGATCGTCAACAGGTTTAGCTTTATTGTCAGTCCACCGAGGTATCCAAATAGATATTGAAGAAATAATCAATACATTTTCCAGAATGCCACGTAAAGTTGACTTTGTTTTATGAATTAAAAAAATTAAAATTGTAGGTATTCAATCATTTTTTAAAATTATTTATATTTTGTGTGCATATTACTTTATTATATTTTGTAGTGTATAATATTATCCATATCAAATTATAATATAATTATGTATTTTTAGTTCATGTATTAAATATATTAATTAATACAATTCTGCGGTGATGCTTTATATATTATATAGCAGTTCCAGAGACTCAGCTTGTATTTTGGAAGCATTCGTCCAAGGCCTAAGGTTCATCGGGGGTTTACCAATCCGCGTAAATTCAAAAAATTGTCAACTAAATCGGACAACAGGTCATGACTATAGGAGTATAGGACTATATGGACTATAGGTCTGTCTTGCCTATAATATTTTTCTAGTGTATTTGATGATGTTGTAATTTATTTTATTAAGCATTAGTACAACAGTAGGTTACATTAATGTTATGGCAAAATAAAATTACATTTAAAAATGTCACCGTAGGTATATAAAGTAGAATAATATACTCTAAATGTTTCATATAGGTACCCATGAATACTACCTATATTTAATTACAAAAAAATAACTGTATAAAACCTTATATTTAATTAATTTTGGTTTTATTAGGTATGGATTTTCGTCCAAATTTGAACTTAAAATGAATATAAAAGATATAACTGTTTCTATATATTTTTAAGATTTCTTAGTTACAGTACCTATTAATTGTTCACGGGAATCCTTGTTTTAAATGTTTAATCCTTATCTATAAAAATTTAAAATTTAATAATTTAAATAAACACAAAATAATTTGAATGTTTTAATGATTTCGATAAATTTTGTCAAAATATGAATTTTAAATACTTAAAAAAAAATCTTGCTAATGCGCCTTTGGTAATTATTAACTGCTATTTTAACTATTTATGAGGAACCTGGTATTAGATTTTCAAGCTTTTTAACCAAATGAATAACATTTAATTGACATTTATATAGAACAAAAAAAACCAAAAAAATTGAAAACTGGAAATGTTTGTAAACAGCCAAAACGAGAAAAAATATTATGAAAATTTTATCATGTATAGAAAATGATAAAATAAACATTTGACGAAATATCAAGTACCTACGGTTATTTCATATTTGTGTTTGAATAGCAACAAAATGATAAAATCTTTGTATGAGAATTTGTTAATTTACAGGTGAATATTCAATGTTTAAATTCAAACGCTTGTAACAAATTATTTTGAGTATTTTTTCCTTGTAAGAAGACTTAAGAAGAATCTTGTATTAAATTTTCAATTCTTATAGATATAAAATAAATAGAAAATTATTTATACATTTAAACTCGAAATAATTTGCCAATTTTTGATATTTTAAAAAATGTTTAAAAAATGTTAGCTCCCGAATTATATTAATTCATTACTCATAATATATGTATTTTTATAATACTATACACTTACTTCTTTCTTAGAAAAACAAAAATTTGAAAATACCCCACTTTGCCTATAAAGACACACACACCTGGATCTATATTAAATATTTATTCTATACATACGACAGTCGGGACGAAATTGGTAATATTTTCGTCCGTTTCGGTTAACATCGGTTCCGTCGTCGAAATGGCGCACGAAACGTGACCTGCGTACATCTAATATGACACACGCCGTGGGTACACTGGCTACCAGGGGACTATGAAGTACCCATAAAGTCCCGTAAAGTAATTCTCGTAGACTTCGTGCGGAGTAGGTAATAATTTCAACAAATTTTTAAATAAATAAAACACTTGTTTTGCAATTTTAATTTTTTTTTTTCATATTTATCATTTAATATATAGACAATTTTCTATTTTCGCCTACGGCGTTTTAGCAAGGAATTCGTAAATCGAGGTAGAAGGGTGCACCACAGGTTAGGTTACAAGGTTACAAGTGTAGGGCTCCGGTAGTTAGCAACTGGCCGTTTGTTGTCTCTGTCTTACAAGTGGGTTACATATAACATTTAAGCTCAGCGCAATCGTTTAGCTCCGTTGGCTCAAGAATTAGAGTGAATTGATTCTATTACGATACTTGGCGGTAAGAACATTATCTGTGTTTGTATATGTGGGCTTTTTACAATAGTTCAATTTTTTAATTAGTTTTGCGCATATAATATAACGCAAATTAAAAATGCTCATAACTATAGGGCTAGGATTTATATGCATTGATATGTTTTTTTTTGCAACTTCTTATTACTACTTTTGTTAATAACGTCCACGAATCAGCTCATGACGAGGTAAATGATGGTATTTTTTTTACATGTTTTTGCATTTTTGGGATAAAATGCATATTTTTGCATAATTTGAAAAAAAAAATTAATAATATTACATATTTTAACTACAAAAACACAAAAAATGCATGTCTTATGGTATATTTCATTATACAATTCATTTCATCGTTGTACAAAAATAATGAAAAGTAATTTAATCCATCTTATCTTATGGTCGCAAACTCGTATGCTGAAGGTTACCTATTTTACTGTCAATATATAAATAGTAAAATACATTAAATACCGTACTGGATTATAGGTGATACGTATCATTTTAAATGACAGCAATCTAGATGAAGATTTCTTAAATATAACTCCTGGAAAAGTAACAAAATTTAAATACGTATGCAAAAATTACGTCGTGTGATGTCAAACGAAGTTTTGGCAAATATAAGAATTTATTAAGGTCAGAAACAGAAGATTGTTTACTTTTGAAAATCTAAAGCACCATGTTATTGTTTCATGTAATTCATTTGAATAGATTAAATACATTTAAGGATAACAGATAAGTTTATAGATTTTAGAATTTTTTTAATTTTTGTATTAAATGTTCATTTAATCATATTTTATTTGTGTATTTTAACATATTTATTTAAAGTAATTTAAAAAAAAGTTATAGAAAATGTGTTTATTTAATAATATTTATGTGTGGAATATTTTTAATAAAACAAATGCATATTTCATAATTTTTCATCGCATATAAATTCTAGCCCTACTCATTAGTCACTTAAAAACTGAATTATCGTAATAAAAAACCACAGACATACATCACGGATAATGTTCTTACCGTCAAGTTTCATAATAGCTAGGTAGATTCACTCTAATTTTTAAACCAACGGAGATCTGCTTATCGTAAATTCGCTATGTCACGCACTTGTAAGACGGAGACAACAAATATATTATAATTTATATAATTATACAAATTAATTAAGTCTATGCACTCCTTGAAATAATAAGTAAAAATATATAAAAGTTATTAGCTTGATTATATATGAGTATAATATACATTATTATTGTATGTATTTCAATAAGCTTTGAATACGCACCTGTAAGATTGAGACAACAAATATCGGTGTTGACCTCTGAACACTGTCACCTATGATCACTGAACTATATGAAACAGTGGCTATATGAAGTAGTTATTCACGTCAAAAAAATTATAATAAATTTTATGGGTTTTGATGTTCTTACTTTTTCACTATACCTTTTATTTTTTAAGAAACTTAGTTAGTAATTATTACATTTTTAAGCCTTAGCTATACAAATTGAATGTGCGGGGCAAATGTTTAGCTACAAAATAATTTTTCGTAATTTAAACGAATTTTGTCAACATTTGAACGTTAACTCGTTGACGGACAGTCACTATACTATAGCAACCATAATGAAACAAGTCGTAATGTTATGACCAATGACCATGACTGTTAATAATTGCTATAACGCAGACACGCAGTTATTATATATTTAAAAGTCGTAAAACGGCATAACTTCTAGAATGACAGAGCAGTTGCATTTCTTATGGCTTCATCACATAGGAAATTATTTAGTGTCCTACTGTAACTTACTAAGAATTCGGGCAACAAAAAAAAAAATCAAAATATTTTAAAAACTCCAATCACAGAGGGACTAATAGTAATATGCATAACTGAATTAGAAGTCATGTCCGTCAACGTGTTTTAAACGCTTATAAAAAAAAAGAATTTGAATACATAATATATTCTCTATAATGTCGAATACATATCCAACGACTGTTAATATTGACCATGGTTACCTAGATCCTAGAGTGGGTATTTAACCGTGATACTGTCATATTGACTTGTTATTCAGTAAATATTCCTACTCAATACTTGAGATTCTTTACGATAACTTCACACAACACACATCTAACAAGCATTGCCACATCATTAAATATTGAAATACTTCCAAACATCAATAATCTGAATTGATAGTGACATTCTGTTATAGGCGATTTTGCTGGGTAAAAACAAAAATAAAGTAGGTATTAAGTTTTTTTTTCTTTTTCAGCTCATTCTTTAGTTTTTATTACTCACTCAGTTGTTAACTGTATTTATATTTACAAAGTTGTTTTTAATTTTTGAATTATTTATATAATTATACAAATTAATGGTCTGTAACATCCGCTCCTTGAAATAATAAGTAAAAATATATTACAGTTATTAGCTTGCCCATATGAGTATAATATACATTATTATTGTATGCATTTCAATAAGTTTTGAATATAATAGTTGTTTATTTTAAATGGTTAAAAAGAGCATCTTATGTTAAAGGAATAAGTAGGTTGTAAACACATATTGTAATGAACAATATTTTCAAAATTAGTATTTTTTCTTTATTAAGTTTCAACAATAAAATATTCAAGAATTTGTATATAGTTATTATTTAATATTTTTACAATAAATGTATCGATTAAGTACCAAACTATGTAACTGAAGCTTTTACATTTTAAATAATGTGTGTATTGTATTATAATATAATATTAAATATTTGAACCTAATTTGTTTATATTATAGTATATTATAAATTAGCATTTCACTGAATACAACCTTAAGTACAAATAAGTAATAATATAAATTATCATATTACATATTGGTTTCAAAAAGGATAAGATATTATTTTGTATAGTTACATTTTATATAAAAAAAAATAATAAAAAATAATGGCATCATCTTGACGAAAAAAATTTAAATCTGGTACTGTTCGTAACTAAAATTATCAATATGATAAGTTAAGAAAAATAATTTAAAATAAAAAGCAATAATAATAATTATGATACCACTAATTTTGTGTTTAACAGCAATGACAATGGTAAAAATCATATTGATGGAACAATTCAAAACTAGACATACACGTACATATAATATTAAATTAATAATAATAATAATAATATTAGGCTTACACTGGGCTTTATCACTATTATTGTCATAGATACATAACACCCGAGATTTATAAATCAATTACATAACACGTATATTGTAGATTCTTCATATAAAACTAAAACATAGATATAACTTTTTTTCTTTGTTTTTTCTTTCATACATACATAAATAATATAATTATTGGTATAAAAAATTATAATGGATACATTAATAGCGCTGATATTATGTAAATACTACTTATAAATGTATTATTAACTAATATAGTAATAACTAGAAAAAAAATATTTAACAATGAATAATCAGGATTCAACACTCAACAACAATGACAACACTCTAAGACAAACAAGACTCGCGCTGTAAAGTGAATAAAATACGCCTAAGGGACACTTATTAGCGTTAGCACCAACGTTTTTTTTCTCGAAAAAAAAAAAAATTCAAATCATATAATGCTAAAAATAATGTTTAATGTACTTCGAGCATTTTTGGTAACAACTTCGACTCACTAGTTGAATACCACTAATTATTTCGCCGAGAATCCATTCGTCATTGATGGTAATTCATCCCTGACAGCTACAGCAGCGACGAGAGCAGCTCCACGACCACTTCCGTCTTCGGACAACATCAGGTCAAACTATAAAATGTAAATAAAGTTGTGATTTTGTTAGTACTGTAATAACTTAAATCTCACCCACAAGTATCATATTATACTAATTGTGGTTGTATATTATAATAAAAGTGATGTTATAATAGTTATTATACCATATCAAATTGTAGAACAATTTTAGTAAAAAATACAATAAAACATTTATTCTAAGGTCTGCTAGTTGCCAACCGTTGACCAAAGTCTTAAGGTAATAACTTTATCTAATCCACACACATTTAAAACCCATCAATGAAAAAATTAGTAAACACCAGTGCACAACGGTATCCTAACACCGTCCTTTCACTTACTTTGATGTCAGATTTGGTCAGTTGTTTGGTCTTTTCCACCATGAGTTTATGGAAGTATGGATGGAAACGGTAAACGGAACCGTCAACGCCGATCGTGACGGACTTCTCGTCCATTTTGTTGAGAAGTACGGCCAGACCAGCAGACACCAGATGCGCCGATCGCCTGGAAACGCACTCGCAAATGTACCGTACATTGGCGCAGTCAACCAACGATGGGTCGTTGATGCCCATCTCGCTCAGAACCTTCAATGTTTCTTTGTAGTTGGCTTTATCGCTGAAACGAGAAAATCACAATAATTAGTAGTGTTACACAACAATAATATGGAGTATGGACATAGTATTATACTATCATATTATATTAAAAAGTGTGAATAGTATTGAAAAATGCTATGAAAATTACCCTAATAAAAAAAGCCCCTATACAACATGATCGGTACAACGAATTACACACACTAATGTTCATTTACTTCCGACACATAGACATGACCCATAGATAATGCAATATAAAATGCCTAGTTTTTACTCCTTAGAATGGATTACGTTCCAGCCCCCTTAATATACAATAGCAGTAGTAAATTATTCAATCACAACGAGCGAGTACATGACCAATGCCGCACTGAATACTTTTTGAGCGACATAAATAAGTGAAATATCGTTCAGATGGACGAAAATCATAGTCCACATCCTTCTCTACCTGCAATCAATATATGGCAGGAAGACGCCACACACTTTTTTAAGGGGTTTTATATAGGCAAATTGTATGATATATTGAGAAAGCTTTAAATATTAAATTTTAAATTAATTTCGATATTAAATTGAAACTATATTAATTCAGTGTTTTAAAACTGGTACAATGACATAACCTACCAATAATGGTTGTTGTGTAATAACAAAAAACATATTGAAAATATAGAAAACCGTGAGCACGTTATTATTTACACTTTCCAGTATCTATAGCTTTACCATATGTTTATAATACATATAGAGACAAAATTTATCTCTCGAACCATTTTTTTGATACAAATTACTAATAGGTACCCACTAATAAGCAAATAAACCTCTTATACGAATTATTGAATATATAGATTGTCTAAGTTATCAAAAAAATTGAAACACAGTCATATTACATAATAAATGACATAGATAAAGTTTTTCTTTGTATACTGCATACATTATGTTAAGTTATTGGGAATTCACTAAAAATTCTGTATCCGTATAAGTATGTCCCGCTCAAAACGATTTCCATGGACAAATTATAGGTAAACTGGTGTGACGTCTTCAGTGCTACTGCTCCGGCGAAAACTTTACAATTTCGATAGTATACTTGTTCAATACATTTTTAGAAAATGATCATAAAGTTTATAGAAAACTTGA
Source organism: Nasonovia ribisnigri (assembly GCA_027563435.1). Classification (NCBI taxonomy): domain Eukaryota; kingdom Metazoa; phylum Arthropoda; class Insecta; order Hemiptera; family Aphididae; genus Nasonovia; species Nasonovia ribisnigri. The sequence goes on along the minus strand of JANEHU010002695.1, from coordinate 71,250 downwards.
TTTAAATATATCATATACATGTATAGCTTGAGTATAAAAAATTTGGACGGTACTGAAAAATTAACAATTTTTTTATCACACCGCCTGTTCACTTCCACTGACGGCCGATCATCTTATAGTAAGATATTCACACTCGTGTTCTTAAAATATTATATAAACTAGTACTCACCTTTCTATGTCTGATACGAATGATGTTCCGAACGCTCCCTTGGTCTTCATTTGTTCGGATAGTCTTCCCTCGAAGAGTTTGTTCTGGTTGGCCAAGTCCACAATGGCCAACCGTACGATCTCGCCCATGTACATGCCACTGATCATTTTCTCGAATCTAAAACACGAGAAGCGCACATTTCAGACACCGGTAATACGGATAATAACGAGAAATACTTTATCATTATTTTAGAGCTACACACGCTAATTACCTCTGTTGTCCCGGGTTCAACGAGTCTTCGTCAATTTCCCGATCGTATTTCGTGCGGACGGCGTCCAGTTTTCCGTCATCTCCGAATGCACCCCATTCGGTGTTGACGATTACGTGTGGTTTCGTCTTGTCACCGTCGAAAAGTTCGGCGTTCTCCACCTTTTCCACGTAACACGCGTTGCAACCCGTTCCTACAGAAACAACAGTACTCTCAAGAAACGTTGGGCTTTATATTTTGTCGTCCGTAGATATTCGTTTCGAAACGCATGACAGATATAGCACAGCTGTGAACCTATATCCGTCGCACGAAAACAACGCATATCGATCACAGGCGAGTTAATAAAAGCGAAAGCCACTGTGACAATATATTATTAATATATGATGACGGTCTGATCACATATTCACATATTGTATGTATAATGCAGAATATCTATACAAGGTATAAATTGTTAGATTACACATATAGCTGCGGCAGCGTTAAGACAATAATAAAAATCTGGAGAAGTTCAAAACGCAAAACGATCTGTTTTAAAGCAAAATTGTGTATAAAATGGACGATACTATACAGGTATAGCAAGATATTTTGTCTGTAGTTTGAAAATCATAAAAATGTATTAACAGTACATCTATAAAAAAAAAAATGTTTGCACCTGTATACGAATATAATTTTATAAAACTGTATATTATTATAATACTATTATCGTCGCATTTGAAAATGTCTGTTAAGATATTGGTCTATAACAAGCTGTAACACACTATTGATAAATTGTACTCCAAAATGACGAATATTAGCTATCTGTTATCGGATGAAGTTTAGTCTCGTCCAAATTGTATGCGACTGACAATAATATAGTGAAATATATAAAATCTACAATCCAATAATCATATTATAATTAGGTAATTTCAAATTTGATTATTGACCGATTACAGCAACCCATAAAGTTATCATTTATTTAATGTCTAGGTTGAATAAGAGGTTATTTGATTTCATAGTGATGGGCATCAAATCAATATACCTAGCACCTAAATATTTTTATGTTCCATAAATCAAGTCCAACTTGTTAGAACAATATAATATATACTTTTACAATGTTAAGTAAATATTTTACAAAAGAGGAAAGGAATAGGAAAATCTAAATGTATTTATCTAAGTATAAGAAAAATAAAATAAGAACCATGCACTACTTAAAATTAAATTAGGTATAGAATATAGAAATATATACTTAGGTACATTGTTAATAATAGAAACTAAAATGTTTAATATTTAAATATTCCTAGTTAATACTTATGCAACATATTATTATCAAGTAAATGAAAACAAATAATAATTCTGATGTTGTTAGAGGAAAATGAAAAATGAAAATATTATCATTGACAAATAACTATTTATACAAGTAAAAAAAAAAGTAAAATATTGTGTGTTTAATCTCAACCGTGTGACTTAACACTTAACAGTTTACACACTCATTGAGCTAATTGTATTAACTCCTTTAAATGTCAATTTACTTAACATACCAACAATAAGTCCAATTTTGGTGTTTGGGTTCTTCCAAGCGCATGACATGATTGTACCGGTTGTATCGTTCAATATTCCACACACATCAATCTCGACGTCCTAATAAAATTACCACCGAAACAAACCTTCTATTATGTTATATTCTTTTATATATAGAGACATATTTGTAGTATCTACAAGTATTTATAATATTTCTAAATATTTGATTTTTAGATAACATTATTCATAAAATAGTTTAAATTAAATATTAGCATATTATTGTTGAACTTTGATTTAAAGTTGAGGAAGTTAAGACTTGGTTTATACAATACTCAATACTGAACTCAAAATGTATTTAAAGAAAAGTTGAACCAATACAGAAACAACAATCAGGGAATTGTAATTTCAAGAAAACAGTGAAAAACTGTATACCATAGACATGTGTGTAGCCATAGGAATATCCAGACCTCGCATGTAGGTGGCGCACAAGTTAAATATTTATGACATTCTATGTATATGAATGTGAAACTGGTTAGAACAGGTTAAGGAGTATGACCCTTAAATTTTGAAAAAGTATTTTCATTACCTTATTGTCAGTACTTAAAATAATAACTAATGAAAAAAGGAAAATCATTAATATTTAAAAGAAATAGCAATATTATTGATATCACATTTTACACATATTTCATCAAATTTTACAGGTCGTGTCTGAGCATGATAGACACGTCCATGACTATAGGTACATCAGAAAGCAATCTTGGAGAATTAACAATAATGCAACTTATTTATCAATTATCATACATGAACATATACAAAAATTATAAGGGACAATCATCAGCAATTTAAGCAAAATTATATGATAAATAGCAAATATGCTAATTAAGTTCATAATTATAAAATACCAGTAAATTGATTTAACTCATGTTTCAATTAGACAATCACAAACAGTTTTTGTACAATTACAATACATATTTCATGCTGAGTTTGTAGGTATAGAATATTTGTTTGGACAATTTGACATAACAGTACAATTAAAAATGTATATAAGTTATGTATATATGACCAGAAAGCATTCATCAGACTTAACTAAACGTTGAACCACGTAACCCAATGCAAACAGCCGGCATTATATATTTTGGAAATTTTGGCTTAGCTAAACTTACCAATGATCAAACCTACAAAACAGTTTTTTGAAAAACGTGTTTTGTGGGCACAACTCATTAGGGTTCCGGTTGCATCATTCAATACAGCCGTTAATCGTAGATTCAGGCCCTACATTAACATTCTAAGGTCTTAAATCTGTTGATACTTATTATGTATTATGAAAATACAGATTATAGAGGATATATTATTATGTATTAGGTGTGGGTATTATAAAAAAAAAATTAACTGATTTTGATAATTCGATCATTTACCTTTCTCCTCTTGATAGCATCCTTGAGAAGTCTGACTACGTCTTCGTCAACTACTCCTGAGCAGTTAAATCCTTTAGTCCAACTATTTAAATATCCTTTGGTAAGTCCAACTTGTCTAAGTGGAAAACTAAAAGTAAAGCCCAACGGTAATGCCTTTTTGGTGTCCAAGTTGTGTTTTTTAATAAATTCTGCCAGACATTTAGCAATATGATCAAATAACTACATAACATAACAAAATAGATAAGTATAGAAGTTATACATTTATAACAAGATTATATTTAATTACTTCTGTGCCTTTGCCAGTTTGGATATGAGCTGGTACTTTGAAGATTTCAGAGTCCATATGGAAGTAGTTATTTTCTCCCAATTCAATCAATAGCACACGGAAATTGGTGCCACCCAAGTCCAAAGCCAAGAATTTTCCTCTTTCTGAAAGAAAAAAAAAATTGATAAAACATCATCTGCAACCATAATCATCAGAAGCCTTTTTACCTGTGCCATTAGGCAAATCTTGTACATATGTGACATAGCACTTGACAATGGAAGATGGATTGGTCTCTTTGCCCAAACCATTCCTGATGGCTCCATCCATATCTTTCATCAAGGTGGTCAGTTGTTCATTGGACAAAAGAAGTGATTTGCAATCTTCTTTGATCTATGAAACAGAAACATAATATTGTCAGTACATATTATTAAAATTAAACACAGTATAATAAATTAATATATTAAAAAAAGTTATTGAAAACAATTAGGTATTCATAACTATAAACGTAATATTTAAAATGTACACAAGGAGGAAATTTAGAATGAATATCACGATAAGGCCATAACATAATTATGTACCTTCATAATTATTACGAGTATAATATGACGTCAGACGTATTGTCCTACTCTATTATAATAATATTAGGTGTTTCGGTATTTGTACAGTAATTATTGCACACCGTGTGTTAAATCTGCACGTACCTATAATGACTTATGATTTATTAATAAAAATAAAAAAATGTCTAATTATCAGTGTAAACACAAAAACGAGATAGGCAGGTCGCAAGCGCAATAAAAATAACTCTTTTGACATTAACATTTCATACTTTGTAATTTAGACGGCCAAATATATTATTGATATAAGCTTATCGTGTACACTGAATACACATCGGATAATTTACAATCGAGGTATAATTTCTATACGTTTTATTATATGGATATATGCGAGGGTATATGTCATGATTACAATAAATCCGGAGTAAAAGAATCCCATATACCTATTTAAACAGACGAGAATGAAAACATACGTAGGTCGTAAACAACCCGACAACCGTCGATAGAACGTAACGAATAACCTCGCGAATAACAAAAACATTTCGCAGTAAAAATCGTCGTAAAAGTCACCTACAAAATGTTATTATTATTATATTGGCGCGAAACTCGTAAAACCCGCGGTTTTTTTTTTACAAAAAGTTATACTATTGTATAATTATTGTTTTACGAGTCTTTTTACACCTTAAGTTAAATAAGTTATGTCTATGCGACAAGGGTGGGGGGGGGATTTCGGCGTAATAATACCTATTGTACATTGCGATTGCATTATTGCAATCATATACGGTAGTATAATCGATTTTTTCTCTCGGGGAAAACGAAATCGACCGAACATAGTTCAACGGGCCAGTACGATCAGCGAAAGGGTCATACCTATATAGATTTAAAAAAGACGTCGAAAGCTGAGGACCGTGAATTTCGTTACGAAAAAGTGACCCCCCCCCCCCCCCGCAAATGTGCACAATGTACATACTACAAACGCTGTTTCTCATCTCTACGGTCACACGTTTCACCCCAATAGGTGGTGGTAATTCATGAGGAGGCCGCCGAAAAACGGATGGCGCGCCGTCGCGTGGAACACCCCGCTCCCCCCTCACCGCTTGGCGTCCCGCCTGAGCCGTAGGAGGCGTAGGCGTAGGGCCGAAGGGGCGATCACAGGCGGTACGCGCGGCGGAGCGGTTGTGTAGATTTCGGCGGTCCCCCCCCCAACTACCCTCCAAAACGTAATCGCCTTGATGGACGAGAGGAGGACTTACGGTCACGCGGACTGCGGACGAAGACGAAGTGGCTCCAGTGAACAGGCCGTAGAGGGCGCGCAGGATCGGGTGGATTACGATGCACATGGTGGCGGTTAAGTTAGTCGAAAAAGTGCTATAAAAACAAAGTACCTAAATATTGTAATTAGCGCTATTTTATGATTAATATTATTATTATGAAGAAATAAAAACAGCGGCGAAAATAAATCACACGCGCGACTCGACACGATGGTTAGGTGCAGGAGGAAGATGAAGCGAGAAAAAAAAGACACGACGACGACGGCTTGGACGACACGCGAAAAAAATTAACCTCGACGGCGAGACGGACGCAAAACTGCTGGCGAGAGGGTTAGACTGCCGACTGTCGGGCCGCCGACAGAGACCGAGTGTGGTTTTCACATTTTCAACGCGCTGGCGCACTCGTCACACGAGTAAACGACGACGACGACGCGCGTGTGAGTGCACACCCCTCCGCCGCCGGTCCAATCGCACGGACGCGCATGCGCGACACACACGCGCGCGCGAGTACGCGACCATTCATCCGCGCGCCAAACAGGTCACCGGCGGCGCTCGCGACCGCTATCGACCGAAAGTTGCCCTCGCCACGCCGATTATTATTATTATTACGTCACTCCCGCAATAAGAAATCGGTCACATTTTTCCCCCCCCACCCCACCACCGGTACTACTGCCGATAAATTTTTGCCAATTTTTTTGTAAATAATACCGGTCTCCTATGAAAAAAAAGAGTCTACTACCACGCGAAGCCGATCGTACGTCGTTTCGCCCGAATTTTGAAGGTTACGCGCTCCTCTGTCGCGCCGCGACGTTCATCGAACGTTATCGATTATCATTTCGCGGGAGAGATGATTTCAATGTTTCATGGTTCTAAAATAAGATCGCGCGACCGGTTCGTTTAGTCTAGACCACGGTTATCAGAGTAAATAAGTACATAGTATTAATATGGTACACGAGTACACGTCCGACTATTCGTACATAATAATATAATTATTATTAAGGTACGATATAAATTTTTAATATTAATAAACGATAACGATATTTTTGTAGTAGCCTCCATGGACGAATTGCCGGAATTCGGGGTTGTGGAGGGAGCACTCGAGCCCCGGGGCGATTTTTGGGGGTACTGAGTCCCAACTTCCATCCCCGGACACGAGGCTAACCACGCACCGTTACAAAAAATCGTAAACGTCGTTGTCGGTTTTATACTACTATACGGTTCGACGGGAGTTTACTAATTACCAATATATACTGTACATAGTTCGCTAGGGTTGACTACAAATAGACAGTATGATAAATTGTTATTATTATAAGTCGATTTTGAGTATATATCGTATATTTCGTATATTTCGTACAATCGTATACGAGCTAATCGATAGAATAGGTAGGTATTGTTAGGTACCCCGTACATGAGTTATTTATGTGTGTACGACGATTACGAGTAAGGCCGTTCGTATTCGTAAAGAATGATATGAAATACTATTATACTCGTTACGTTTTTAAAACGACACACGTGCGACTGTGCGAGTATGCAACTATGCAAGTAGTTTTGACTATACGTACAACTCAGAAATCGTTGGGCAATGTCGACAGCGACTGAATGCGACCACCTGGTGAAATGATTTTAAGTGATTTGACATGTCTATTTTAAATTCAATATTCAAAATCATAGTAAAACTATTATTGTACGACATTTGACAAAATGACAAAAAACGATTTCCAAATTAATTTAACTCAAAAATACATTATATACGTTTCAAACTGTGTTCAAGCTTTATCACGCTAAATATCGTATTGTATATTTTATCGTAATATTATAATATACCTAATATATTATAAATACGGTGTGTGATAATTAATAACTACTACCTATACTTATTTTTTTTTTATACCTTAACATATATCGCTAAGAAATATTGAAGTACGTAAAATAAAAATATATATTATAATATTCGCTGTGTAGGTCAATACACTTACATTACTAATAGTTGTATTAAAGTACGATAAGAATATGAAGAATATTTATTTTTATATTTTAGTCTAGTTTGAGTCATTTCAATAATCTAGGAAATATTTCTTTGTGTTGATATATAAAAGTAAAATTAAAGAACTAAAATGTATAAATCGTTAAAACAAACAAATATAAATGTAAACTTAATTTGCAAAAATCGCTGTTAATGTGTAATGTACACATTAAAAACCAATGTCTGAATCCACAAAAAAATTTAAATTTAAAAACTTTTTAAACGTTCACGCCTCAAAGTTAAACCTAAGAATAAAAAATAGAAAGTAAATTATTAAATATGCCCACGTATTATCGTAAATATTAATTTATAGCAAGTGACCTAATAATATACATAATAATAAATGCACTATAGGGTTTAAACGTCAGTTGTTAATGTATAATATGTGTCAGTTATTATCGTTTAATTATTCAATAAATCGAGTTATCGTTATGGTTTTCTAAATTTATTATTTATGGTTGAGTTTTTAATGGTTATATTGGAATATATAATTTATAATCTTTTTAATTTCATACGGTTGTACCTGTAAGTCTTTTCCATATAAGTAAAGCATTTCACAAAATATATGTAAAAAAAGCAGAGGTCATAAAATAGAAATACCTACTCAGAATTTCATTGTATAGGTTATATAACCAAATAATGCACGTGAAAATATTCGAATCGTGTGTCACAAATAAAAATAATAATAATTAAAAATTTAAGTACTTAGGTACTGTATTAAAAATTTAAAGTTTTTATTATTTTGATAATAATACAGACTTTAGAGGTAATTAAATATCTAGGTAGGAACTCGTAGGTAATAGGTATAATAATTGTATAAAACTAAATAATATGTTGTGTATAGTATAGTGTATACCGATTAAGTTTTTAAAATAAGTATTAATTCAACGAATAAAAATAATTCGCAATTGCGGAAAAAATTGTAATTCACGTGAATTATCATTCAAAAATATTCGAGTAGTAGTACTCAATTTCTTACTTTAAACATTTTTGTAAGTCTACAACGCCGCAGCGTTTACCAAATTAAATTACTATTAATCCGAGTCATCATCGTGGTTTCATCAGTCGTTCACTGGAAATTTGTAGTTTGTAGTGTTGTACACGAATCATCATCGCCACCGGTGAAACATCTCGTTTTTTGAGTACCTACCTCGGACATACTTTCGAGTACCTACAGACCTCCAAAAACTCATTGTTAACCTTGGAACACATTTCTAACTATGTACCTCTCTATATATATCATGATATAATAATATGTATAGCGATTTACCTATGTGCGCACTGCACTTTCTTACAGAGTTCACGAGCAAAATACCAACTACATAATGCTTTCGGTTTAAAATAGTTATAAAAATATTAGTATTATACGTCTATTCGTGCGCATTTTATACCTATTGTATCAAAATTTGAATGGAAAAAATAATGAACGTGATTTTCTCCGGTCAGAGAAGCACCATCGTCCCGCAGACATTCCTGATCTCACTTGGAACGAATTATTTACGGCGCACTATGTTATTATTATGACCGTCGTCATCATCGGCGGCGGCGGCGTCGTTCATCTGCTGCCAAACTACGCTGTTCGGCACCTACCCTGTGCATTGTCGAATGGTTGAATGAATGTCGAATTACGCACATTCGAAACCATAAACGCTAATGGGACGCGTAGGTATCGTATGATATCGATTATTTTTCGATCGTTTTCGACGACGACGGCGATGATAATATTAATAACAAAAGCAGAACGAAATAACGAACGAGGAGTGAAGTGGCAGCTGCTACAGGAGGACGCGTCTATCGTCATCCGCTCGGCGAGAAATCATTTGCCCAGGAAGTAGGAATATGAATGTATGATTGTCCTGGTGCCACAACGTCGATCGTGGAAGATATCTATCATATATATACTCAGTGTGACCGTGTATAGCGGAATAATAAACCCCGTCTAGTCTTAGTACGTTTTCAACCGCATAGTGCCACTATGCACACTGCCACTGATAAAAAGCGGGGTTTAACAAAGGGAGGTTTGTCCGAAAAATCGACGACGTGAGAACCATAATATTCCATGTCTTAAGCCTCTTTAATCTCCGCTTGGAATTCGTAAATCTCGAATGTCTATAAAGAATACGAATCTTGTATGTATAATGTATTATATACCGACAGTCGAACCAGGGGCATCGCGTGTGCGCGCAGGAATGTGGCCGATGTATCTTTCCATAGTTTGTCGGCGGCACTCCGATCAGCGCTGGTTTTTTTTTCGCCCTCTCCACGGATTGTGCAGAGTGTACTCGCGTTGATACCATATAATAATACGATATTCACATAATCATCGATCGCTGAAAAAAAATCGACTCCCGAGGGCAACGCGATTGTCCTTGGCGGTGGTTCACACCGTCGACCGGTTGCGATATATATAAATATATATAAACATTATTGTAATAATGCACTCCCGCGCCTATACACGGAGGTGTAAAAGTAAAACGTGTTAATATCTGCGTCGCAGAACTTATGTAGAACATTATAATGTATGCCACACGTCAAATTTGCAGCAGGTATACAACTGAAATGGGAAACATGCATTGGTCCATTCATTTTGCGTAGTACACCTATACACATGGCTGCAGGTAGGTATATAATACAAGACAAGTGCGCAGTTTTTTTTCCAGTTGTCGCGATCGTCGCAGACGAAGGTGGAAATAAAATAATTCAAATTTTTTTAAGAGCATTTCAAGGTCTCACCCGTCAGCCCTATATAATATGTAAACAAGGGAAAAAATCCAATTCGTCTTTGGGAACCACTTATTGCCTTATTCTCAAAAACGTCAATTATTATGTGTATAATATATTTATTTATTGCTGTCGTAAAGTCTGTGTCAATTGGTTACCAATTGTGCAAACACTAAATTATTAATCGGAGTATAGATTCTTATTGGTTTTCTGTACCGCACTACTGTGTGTTTATGTTACTTTTTATTTGTTATTTTTTTTTTACTTTAATGATCGAGATTACATCTACAATCGATACAAACGCGTGTGTATTGTGATCGAATAATTGACAGTTCGTGCGAAAGAAAAATGCAACTAATTTCGAATCGTCATCGTTATTTAATGAATATAATATTATGCATACATCAAATCGAATATAAAGAACATTATTGCTGTAGGTCTTTTATAAATTACTGTTTACACTGCAGATGTTTTCATATTATGTGCAAAATGCCACAATTATAAAATTATTTTTAATAATAATTGCACCTGTTTTAAGCAAAATTCCATCATATAATCATGTTTACATGTCTTTTATTAGTTTAATTAGTTTAAAAAATAATCGAATATAAAAAATATTTGTTGAAATATAGTTACACAGGTATAATATTTGTATAACATAAGAAATATCTCCAACTTTCACATTTCAAAAGACTGGTTGTGAATTTTAAAATAAATAATTAGTTTTTTTGTAATTTTTTATATACATAGGTATGAGTAATTATATAATGATTATTCTATAGAAGCTCAATTTGAGAATTATAAAATGCTAAAGTTATTGTATTATTGTAAGTTTACATTATACTTTCACCCTTTAAAAAATAAGTACTCCCTATAAAGTAGAACATCCTGTATTCCGTACATTACATGCATATACTTTGCGCAACACGTTATACATCTCTTTTTTTTTAAATTCTGAAACAAATCTCATCAGCAATGTATTATTAGAATTTTTAAAAAACACAAGTTTGAGCCCCACACTATTTATTATAATACTCGTTAAGTTGCGCACACTGCAATATTGAGTTACAGTATGAGACTTCACTTTTTTGATATATCCAAATATTGGACGTTTTTCTGGGAACAAATTACAAACTTTTTACTCACTGAACTCTGAACAGCGGATAATAATTCAACGACCGAGAATTGTAGACGTTCTGAGATTTCACTGTATATTAATGAATGATAAAAATGTCAAAATTGAACTGCTGTGTATTTGCTCGGATTTGTTATAAAAGTAGGTAGGTTAATATTAAATTTTAATATAATGGAATTAATGGTACCGCCTAATATTGAAAATTTAGCAGTTACTGCCAGTAAACGTTTTAAAAGAAATCTAACTTTTATTATAATAATAATTATGTCAACGTTAGGTATGCATCTAACGGCTAACGATGTTATATAACAATTTCGGAGACACTTACCTATATAATATTATATTATCTACTGAAAAACGATATCGTACATAAAAAAAATGCTTGTATATTAAATTATGGTTTTCGAGCGAAACGGATAAAAAATATGATGTGTATACGCACATACACACGAGTATATTGTATTGTAGTTTCTCAAAATCGGCAGGGGCACAGAGGTCAGATTGAGTGACTATATGGGATGACTATAGTACTATTCGGCAATCATTATTCATGATGTACGATGTACCTATATAATATGACAGGTATGACATAATATAGTATTATGAGCGCGAATATGCAGAGCCAATGCGTATACCGCAACAACGATGAAAACTCGCTTGGTTGCGCGAGTGTGACGCACTAAAGGTCGTTGCAAAGTCACGTGGTCCGCCGAGAAACCGGCGCGCGGCCAGCGGCGACGATGGATTCACGATGCAGTCTCTAATAATTGGTATTTGGTATAGTAAGATAAGACAATTTTTTTGACCTCTCACTCGCCACCATACTTATCCGTTCGGACGGCGATAAAAAAAAAAAAATTAATAATAACATTGATTTTATAATATACTATATAGGTATTACTGTATATTATAAAATAAATGATAATAATAATATAATTAATATAGTAATGGTAATAATAATAACAATTCGCCAATTATGCAACCTTGGAGCAAAAATAATAAAAACTATACCACGAATTCACGGAAGTACCTTGACCGGTGCCGCCGAGCCGATGCAGATCATGCAGACGCGGCGGTCCACATTGAGTGGGATTTAATCATATTAAGTTCCGGCGCTAAGTCCGCCCACTGCCCAGTAATTTATAATTATATATTAGAGGTTACCTATATATTACCTACCAGGCGCGAATCTAGAAATGAAAAAAGGGGAGGCTAGATGAAAAAAATTCGATTTTTAATCTTTCCCAAATGTCAATAAACAATATAATATAATATGTTTTAAGTATAGTATTGCTCCTCTAACCTCTATACTTTAGTTAATAAACAGAAAACTAAGGTAATTTTTGAAAAATATTAACTATATAAGGCCTAAGAGGGGGGGCTTCAGCCCCACATTATGTGTTATGACACATATATTATTAGGTCACTATCCTTATTAGAACGATACTGTTTTAGAATAATATTGCAAAGTCTGCAGTCTTCACTTTTACATAATATGTGTTCGTTTGTTCGGCGACTTCGTGTAGCGCTGATTAGTGCTTACAATAAATTGTGCACCGATTAGATTAGGTTAAGGGAGGGTCCCCCTCAAAACGGAGAATACTTAAGTTTTCGGTTCGTCTTTTTAGTTATTCGTTAATCAATAGATGTTATATATACATGTAGGTATTAGAGATATAGTTAATTATGGATGTTGCGAAAAGCACGAAAATCGACTGATATATAGATGCAAATCAAAAGTTCATAGCAAAAACTAATGTCGGCTTATTTCTACGAGTCGATGACTTACCGGAAACTTAAATTTCATTAAGAGGTGTAGCTACTTCGATTAGAACGTATCTATGAATATGGTCAGCGCACTCAGCTTCTCAAAACTTGCGAATTCTGTGAGTGCAGAAAAGCTGGTGGACTTTGCCATTTTGTGTCATTCTAGTATTCTAATATTCTATAATTATAGTACCTACCTATTAACAGCTTGATTAAATAAATAGTTACCCATAATATTGTTACATATTATCTTACATTAATTTATTATTATCTCCAATCTCATATAAATAATGTACCTACCAATTAACGAAAATAAAAAATTCATATTTTATATTTAATTGTTTTAAGATATTTCATACAAATTTATTGTAAGTACTAAACACTTAGTAAAATCATAAAACGTGTAATAATGTAATTGATTCATAATTTACTCATTGAAATTTTAATAATCTAAACACCGTATATGTTATATGTACGTAAATATACATTAATACATAAAGTTTAACAAAAAAAAAACTGCTAAAAGAGAAATTAATTACTATCGGTCTTATTGTATTATATTAAAAGTTTACATTAATACCCCGATAACCGTAAAATAATATAATTCGTGTAGATTTGTAATTGTTGAATTTTTTAAAACGAGTGTCGTATACCTACAGCTATTTCGGTAGAACGCCGAGAAAGGTAATTTATGCAGGCGGCGACGGTATACGTATGAAAACTACACCGTCTAGTGTCTACATCAAAATTTATAATACTATTATGATAATGACGTGTATGAGACAATTTACAAAAGCGCGACAGTTGAATTTACAACGACTGCCTACAGTATCATATTATTATAATATTATGGATTTATAGTATTATAAGTCGTCGCGCAGTCACGCGTTACCCGCGCACGTTTGAACGATACGCCGCGATCGCGTCAGAATTGCTATGTAAATCAAATTCGAGTTATCGTAAAGGTATGCATTACACGACGTCGTTCGCTTAAAACGTTACACCAAACAAATTACCTGCCCGTTGCCGGGCGGAGTGTGTGTTTAACTGGCAAACTGTCGTGGTCTACGGTGTGAATAACAAATATTATTATAATATTTACCATCAACGAAAATATGTACGCATTGTCAGCCGAGTAAAAGTCGTGTGTTCCATCGACTGTCGACACGAAAATCGAGTGTACCTATACTGCCATATGTGTCATTGTACCTACCGCTGAATTTTTATTGAGCTGAGTTATTAAACCGAAGTGTACTATTCTTATACCTATACCATCTAAATCGCGGGATTTGCATACTTGTACGGTTTCTTCGCAAACGGTCGCTTGTAATATTATATAATATTAATGCCGTGATACCTATTTGTAATACGCGAGCGTATATTCCACGATCAGGACATAATTAGGTGCATGAAATTATGCGTATTATACTATTTACAATAACATTTATTATATTAATAAAGAGATATATTATATAGGTACACGACGCGGAAAATTATTTCATTAATATAATTTTGTGGGCATTTTATAATATTGTAATATTCGAAAAATCTACTTAACTGGTAAAAATACTCGTATGAATAATACATTATATACCTATAGGTTCACGCCGCCGTCACCTCAAAGATGAGCGAAGAAATCGACATGCCTTCGCGAGGACGTATTTGGGGGGAGGGTAAAAAACACCTAAACAATAGTTATATTTTATTTACCTCGTTGGTGACGATTTCGGTGTCGAATTCGAAACCTTCGGAAATATTGAGTTCGCTGAACGCGGGACGCAGTTGGCCCATCATTTCCGGCTTGGTCCTCATATTTCGGCAGTTGTATCGACTTGTATGCTATGTAGTTGTCGACGCGTTTGCGTTACGTGAATTGATTTACAATCGAAAACTTGCAATGTATTCGGGGTCGATTAAACTCCGGATCTTTTGATTTGCGGACAGTTAATTGATATATTTTTCGCTCACCTCTGTCGTCGGTGCAGGTGGCAGCGGGACTGATGTACGTATTATATCACAAGCACAACCTGATACGGAGAACGAACCGGCCGAGACGCCGTCTTATATAACGCCGAAACGGGTCTCTCCTTCTCCTACGTTCCAAGCTTATATCGTCGTCACTGTAATAATAATTTATGCGTGATATTGATATTTTGTGCATGTGTGGCGATGGCGGGCGGGGATTATACTATAATATTATGATATTATACTAAACGGTCGGGTGGTGGTGAGATGGTGTGAAGTGGAAATCACAGATTGAGGGGGGAGGGGGTGAACGATTTTACTACGTATTTAGTTGTATACACACAGCACGCGCTGGTTAAACAATAAACAATTTACCGTAGTAAATAGTATATAGTACAACCAGTGTGTTGATTGTGTGTAGTATTGTTTTTTATTTTCTCGTGGACGTGGAACGGGAGATAAAAATCGACCAATGACAGTTGGGCTATGCACCCGTAGTGAGTCAATGAATACAGGAGGCGCGCGCGTTCGCGGTTATCTCGGCTCGACCTGATTACGCGGTCGCCGCCGCCTCAGGTATCAGTCGAGGCTTTCGACCTTTATACTTTCGACTTAACAGTTGTCGACGTTTCATGCTGGGCCGTTAGGTCTTTAAGTCAGTACGGAGAATTTCGGATTTTTGTAATTCTGTGAGTTTTCAATTATGGGTAGGTACTATAATATTCCATCGCTTTGCAACACATTTTTACCATAGAAAATTCGTAGAAATTTAATAAAAGTTATGAACGGTCTTCTTGAAAACGCTATGGAAAATTACCAAATATTTTATAAAAGGTCCCAGAAAAAGTATACCGGTTTGAGTCTTTGCATAGAATCCAATCTACCAAGTGTTATTATATGATAGAAACTTGTTTGAGCAATGCAATTTTCCTAAATATATTTTATTTAAAAAAAAAATAAGCCGCACTACTGCGTTTAGTAAAATCAATACACAGTTTCCATGTCCATCCGGTTTATAGAATCTAATAAAATTCCACCCTTGGCGCTGCAGTGTATATAATATATTATATATACATTCCAAACACTTAAACTTTTACGAGGCATCACATAAACTCCTCCGCCACCGACTTTCTGTGCTGGTTTTTATTCCTTTTTTTTATTGTTGTTTCTATATCGGGTTTCGTTGTGCTTTCCATACCCTTATATTCCATTATTTTGTGTGTACATATTATTTTTTTGCCTTGTCGATATTATGTTTTGTTCGTACGTTTTTCTTTTTCGATATATATTGGCTGCTTCTTTCGGCTTTCCGAACCATTTTCCATTCGACGACAGTTAGATTTTCGATGGAACGTAATTTTAGTTGTAATATGTACAAATGGCCAAACGGGTATCGGGTACCATCTCACGGTAGGTGCTAGCCACCGTACCTATATAAAATAATTAATGGAAATGTACACGGTTAATATTCTAAAATCACATTTATAAGGTTTACTATATTAGTCTTGTAAAGTCGTAAATGTATAAGCTTACGTGTAACTTCGGGCTTATTAGTTATTTATTGATACCATTATAATGTTTGCTAATGTCAAATTGCGTGATAATCATTATTATTTTCATGTTATTCTTTTTTGTTTTTCCGGAAAAATTGATTTATTTTATAAACGTACACATTTTCTAAATTTCTAAAATAATTTTCAATTTGGAAATCACCTTAAACTATTTATATTTATTCAATGTTACCTGCAACATACAAAAACAAAATTTGTTATTTGGTTCCGACCTATTGGCTATTTTATATGTTATTTATAAATGCATTTTCAAAAAACTAAAAGATTATGAATAATACAAAATTAATTTGTTCAATCGAAATATTGACCAAAAATGTATAGTTTATACCACTCAGTTAATTTTTCCAATGAACTAGTCGTCATGTTAAAAGTAAATTATTAAGTTTAAGTTACATTGTGATTTGTGAGATGAAAAGTAAGATATGTTAATTTTTAACTCTTAGTCTTGGAAAAAGGCAAAAGCTATTAATTATTTTCTACATTATTTTTAGTTTTTAACTTACTGACGGCCAAATGTAAATTAATCAGATTCTTATATTTATTAAAATAATCAATAAATATTTTAGTTTTAAATCATAATTGTCATTTTAAAATAAAAAAAAAAATAGTATGAAATGATCAATAAATTTCAGGGCTTCAGGCAAAGATTCGTAATCAACTCGAAAAAAAATATTAGCTATACAATTGTGACGATAAAATTAGAATGCAATTATCCAAAATGCTAAAAAAATTGAGCTGAACAATATTGTTGCTGATATTTTTAAAAACACTTATATTTATATTATAATATATTCGCGAGAAAATCTTTAATATTTGAACAGAGAAAAAATATCATTTCAAGTATATTGTTATACAATAATATCAAAACAATGTATTTATGAAATTTTAATTTTATTGCAATTCAATTTCAAATTGAAAAATAAAAAAATAAATAGGCAATTATTTAATTTTTTCGTAGAACAATAATAACTTGTATGATTTATATATGTGTGTGGTTCATATTATAATTTTGATAGTTAAACGTGAAACTATAAAATATTTGTTGAACTTAATCAATTAAAAAAAAAAATAAAATATTGTATTGTATACTAAAGTAGTGTTAAAAAATAATATATTGTAATATAGTCATTATACATATTATTATATTTTAAAGCTATACATAGATCAATAGATGTAACGACTTAATTCACAATCACGAGTCACCGCGACACGAGTATACCGCCTTGACATTGAGATATATATACATAATAATGCTGTGAAAAGTATTACTTATTTCCTATTTTAAAGTTTGACTATCAAGAGTGAATTACCAACGATGATGTCATATTTTGCTGTTTGCTGTTTCGCAAATATCATAATTTACCTAGTTACTTACCTATATTTAGCTAGGTATTTATTTATGTAACTAGTCATTATTATTTGCCAATAATAATGAATATTATTAAAAAAAAAAAAACATTATTTTTAGTCTTTTATAAACATTCATAACCAATCCGCAATCGTCTATCTGACGACCTAGTCACCCGTTAAATTGGACACCCCGTTTTTAAAATCGTGAAAGTTATGAAATCAAGTTTTCTGTATTTTATGTGGTAGAAAAACCACCGTTCGTACTTTTATTGATATCAATTGAAGTATTGAACATTGTATATTTGTTTTACAATGATGTTGTATTGATTCATGATAGTGTTATTATATTTTATTTTATTAATAGACATAAATACACTATAATATAATATAATACAATTAGTAATTACTGTATAAGTGTACATTAGTTTGAATAAATAATACATTGTACCTTCCTCACTTCCTTTAGTGTGTTTTACTATTGAGCCATTTCTAGCAAGACTATAAAGTTATTGTTGTAATTTCACACGACATTATTGTCAAATATATAGAATAATATATTAAAATGAGTACCACTGTTTGATCACTGGGTCAATAAAAATAACTTTCTATACAAAATTTGAAATTTATCTATTGACTATAACAGGCTAACGAGGGGAAGTCATTGGGAAAACATTTAAATTGTTTTGCTTAAATAAATAAGGTATAGCCGTATAGATAATAATAACTATACAGTATAAATATGCAGTTTTAAAATTAAAACAAAATTTATAAAAATTCGTTTTACCAATATAATTGAACAATGAACATCATAATACAATATACGAAATCACATTTTGATGATTCACAGAGTTGTTTTATTTAGCCGAGAATTTCAATAGTTCTGCGTGCTATAATACGGGTTAAATCTAATATAAAGTTATAATTTTAAAACCAAAAAAAAAGAGTCAAACTTAGGACGGGTATATGAGTTTTTCTGTAATAAACGGTTGGTTATGTTGTATAATATACGAGTTGTGGTTAAAAAATTAACGTATTAAATGCTTACTCTATATAGGTAGGTATGCTTCAGAAACATAATTTAGTATTTATTGTAAATCATATAAGTATATGAGTAATTATTATGTTTTTGATTGTCGATTGACGAGAGGTTAATGTTAATCGTCATAATATTTAATAAAATATTTCTGATTTAGAGTTTCTATATTCTTGACAGCTAGGGGATTGTTCGTTTTCAAGGAGTTCAATATAGGCAATATGAGGAGTTCGTGTGTAGGAAACCGTTGAATTGTGTGCATAGTAAATGAACACTAACGTTCGTGCAACACTTATCATAATATTTAAGCACGCGGCACGCACACTGTCACAAGCGAAAACTATTTTTCTTTAGCGTAAAGTTTGTTTTATTTTTATCTATCATATCGAAAGATCTATTTATCGGACAAGGCTCTTGAGAAAATATGTATTTGACTTCGTCGTAAATGTAATTTTTTGAACTGTTTACGGACATAATCAGTTTCAAATATTTTAGTTTTTTTCTATGAATGTCAGTACAATTTTATTCGTTGGATAAAAAGCTTGAACATTTAATACAAGGCTCCTAATATATAGTAGTTGTAAAATATTAAAAATACATAGTCGCAGTTTTTTTTTATAAGCATTTCAAGTTCAAATTTTGACAAAATGTATCAAACTTAAAATGTAAAAATCTTGTAGTAAAAAATATATAAAATGTTCAACTTTTATAACTAAAGATTGAAAATGTAAAACAAGGTTCCACGTAAATAGATAAATAAATTACTTTATTCACAATAATATCAACAGGTATACTTGGAAATATATCATAGGCTAACTGACCATATTCACTCAAAATCGTTTTTCGTATGCAATTATATGTATCATTGAATTAAAATTTAGCACCATTCATTACAGTGACCCACTTGTAACCTACTGTACAGCAGAGCGACACCCACTTGCCTACCTTCTTTTTTTTTTTAATTCCGTTTAATGAATAAATATTATTTTTTTGATTTCTGAAATACCTTCTAAAATATTAAAATTGCATTTTGTATAGTTTAGGTTCAAAAAGTTGGATAGTCTATCTCAAGTAAACTGCATGAGAAATTAAGATCGGAGTTCATAAATTGTATTGTAACTATATATAGTTGAATCAGTTTATAATGTAATAGACAAGACATAAGAAGTAATTGTCTATAAATTAATAATATCCGTTTGTCATCCTCTCAACAGTAAATTTCTGCATTATTTTATATTATACTCAATTCAATGTTTCTAGATAACATTATTATATAATATAAGACATAAGTTGATGTGAATAGTTATTAATTACAAACATATATTATTCGCAATTATAAATTATGATAGTGTAATAATCCTAGTAATAATAAAGTATTGTTATAAATAAAAAAAGTTACATACACAGATTAGGTATCAAACTGTCAGTTAAATTTTCTTTTTTTATTAAGAGATCAAAATTTTTTATCTCTATAAGTATCAAAAGTATCCCTGTTATACAGTTATTTTACATTTAAATTGTCATTATAGTTGTATTGGTTTTTGTTAGAGTATATATAGTTGATAAAACTACACTATGGTGCTTGCATACAACTATTTCAAAATAAATTGTTTTTTTTATCTATAGGTCAAATCTTTCATAAATAGTATTTAGTCTTTAAAAATAAAACGATTTATTAAAACAATAAAACAATAATTTCATATATTTTTTATATACAGAAATAAACATTATATCAGAAATAAACTGTAGAAAATCCAACAATTTTGTTTTTTTTTTGACGAAATATTGATAACTTGTGTTGAACTTAATATTACGATGCTTTGCTAACATTGGCAACTTATTTAATCTTTCCTATTGATTAATTAACTAAATGAAAGTCATTATTATGCGAATTACCAGGTTATATACTATATAGTATATTATACGCATTTATGTATTTTTAAATGCATTTTTTTATACATTATGTTATACTATATAATTAAGTTTCCACAAACTCACTTGAAATAGAAATTTATACTCTCCACGTTAGGACAGTTCTTCATCTTCGGTTAAAACGGATTTGTCAGAAATTGGAAGTAAATAGTTATTTATGTAATTAAATATGTTTAAATATAACATTTAGTTCTTAGTTATGACTAGTGATCAAACATTGTATGTAGATATTCTTAATAGAAATTTCAAATTAATTTAATTATTATATTACTAAGACTGGGTATAAGTTACCATTTGAAATTCACATTTAAAAAATATTGTAGGGACTTTGTTAGTTGTTGGTTACTATGGATTCCCTCATAGTAAAATATGTGCAAATGTTGTGCATTACGGAATTTCAGAATTACAAGTTCATTGATAACACCTAGTTCTATAACATTAATATGTTATCAATAGGCGCTAACCATTGAAGAGTGGGTTTTTGATGAATAAACATTGGTTTGTTCTTTCGTAGTTTAATCATCGTGTTTGGTCCAATATGCAGTTCAAACAATGTAAAAATATGATCATTAATATAGTGCAATGCATTTTATCGTCTGATTAATTTATTAATCAAACAATTATCTTTTGTTCTTCATAGATCATGATTAATGTATGATATTTTGTTCATTTTATGTAACCATGATAAAACTATAAAATTTATATTTACTTATAGACTGTGGTTAATATTGAATAACATTGCATTCGTCATAAATAAATGTTGTTGAAAAAAAAAAATACACTAATTTGAAACTGTTTTTGACTATCGCAATAGTCTACTTAACAACAATATTCAAAGGTGAGCAAGTTAATGAAATGCATTATCTCAGTTAAGTTATTTCAACGTTAACAACATTAAGTTATAAGTTAATAGTTAACATTTAATATATTAAATTTAAAAAGTTTAAAGTTAATATGGAGAAAAATAAGTATAGATGGTTAATTTTTTTTTGTTTCTATTTGGGTCCCACATATTATAGAGATTTCCATGCAATTTACAATTTCTTTTCAAATATGTAATAAACTAATAACTAAATATTTTTTTTAAATATACCTTAATACTACTATTCTTATTATACAATAGGCAAGCCAGGTTAGTAGTACTTAACTAAAGTAGGTTTCAACTAAATTATTTAATTTATTTAATTAGGGAATATATTTTATTCGTTTATTATAAATAGATTATTATTAAGTTGATTAAAAATTAACTTACCAGTAATAAAAAAAAACTTTTTAACTAATTAATGCCTACTTTTGATAATAATATGTAAATATGTAATTTATTGCCGAGATAGAGTTATTACAGAACCGTACGTACATAGGTATCAATTTATAATATAAACTAAAACTTAATTATTGTTCGACACCTGACAAGTAGTTTTTCCGTTGATAACAATCGTCGAAAACTTTATACGTATATGCGTTTAGATATAGGTACAGTAAAACGCGGGACTTATAAATCGGACATCATGTTTAATACAAGCCCTTGATAACATTTTGTACCTAGTTTGCACTGCGATACCGAAAATATGATGTGAGGAATGCGAGACAACACAACCGTGACAGTGTAATATTCCAAAAGAGCTACTTTGCATGGTGTTTTTTTTTGTCTTTATTGTTTATGATTTTATATATACAGTAAAACTATATGTACGTGTACGTTATACATACACCATTGGCATATTAACTACTCATTTTTTGTCCACCGTCCATTACAGCCAGCATTGGAACGAGGAGACAAAATTTTATAATAATTTATAATATTATGTAAACGTTAACCACTGAACCGTTTTAGGAGTATAATTTCCCATTCGAGTGTTTCACCCGTAAAAAATGTACAACAATAAAATGTATTATATAATCTTGAAAACATTAATTTTATTTAGTAGATCGTACAGACCTTTGTGAACGATTTGTTATTAATCTTAGGTACTATTTATATTCTATTCGAATGATTTAAACGTGAATAAAAAATTATTTTTATGACCAAATTCAAAAATTTTTTCCGACAGAGTCTTGTTATATTCCATTAAAATCATAGAAAATTAACAACGATCCTCAATTATAAAAATTGATATGCAAGTATAAAATATTTTATACGGTTTTAGAGAGCTGTGAAAAAGGTCGTAATTGCGTGTAAACAAACACATCGTTGTACTTTTTAGCACGAGTTACACCAATTTGCATGGAAAGCTAAAGTGATTAGTACAAAATTGAAAATGTAATATTATATAGTGGTAATTAGTAATGAGAGTAATGTGGCATTATGTTGTAATTACTCAAACTTCGTGTACCTAAATATAATATATAATATAAGGTGATTATTTGAAAAGTGATCACTCATTTTTTGTTGGAAAAGTATTAACCTTTTAAATATGTATTTTTTTTTTATTATTTTAAGTCACATTAGGTACAAAAAATATTTTTGAAAATTCATATTTTTATAGTTTTTGTTTTTTTTATTTTTATTAAAGACAACATACATTTTTAATTTCATATTCTGAAACAGAATATTTTTCTGAGTATTTGAATGTATTCAATTCGAATTTCGAACAATTAGTGGGTACTTATTGAAACCTATGCATTTTACAGTTATTTAAGGTTTAGATTAGTTGGGTAGTATATGGACATTTTGGTAGATCGTGTAATACCGTTACACTCCACTATCACTAGCCAAAACTTTAAATACTTATAAGTTATAACTAAATAGGTAACAACATTATTCTGCTTCGGAATATGGTATATTGAAAATATATGCTGTCATACAAAAAGTAAAACAATTAAAATGACTTTAAAAATAGAAAAATTATATTTTTTTCTGTAAATATGTTTTTTTGCAATTTTAATCATGTAAAAAAAATATTTGAAAAACTTTTCAAGAGAATTAGTTTTTAGTGTTTACCTTTAAATAATCACCTTGTATTTACTTTATAATATGTAACATTAGGCTGGTATACAGTGATGGTAATTCGTTTATAATTTGATGTTTTACCACATTTCTGTATTGGGATTGATCGCGTTATCATCAAGTCATGATTTCTATATCAAATTTATTGTAATGATGCTGTTCAAGGAAGTTTTTAATGCCAGGATCCAAACACAAGAAACAATGCACTATAATTTAATGACGCTGTATTGTCGGGAAAAACATTTAAAATAAAACCGAGCGAAAATAAAATAAATAAAAGTCGTTATTTTTGGGGATATGCGCCACTGCCGTAGACCCAAGGAGAACTATACTCGTGGTTTCGATATAATATAATATAATATGTTATGTTAAATGGGATATAACTCTTTCAAGGTTTTGCTGAGAATAAAGCTGTATGATTTGAGGGGGGCTGCGATGTATGTATCTCATCGCATCCAACACGAAAATGTAATTTGTCGGATGAGGTATTATAGTCATTTCGTGGCGTATAAGCTTTTAAATTGTTATTGTTATTACAGTTAGTTTATAGTCAGGCTGAATGAATCACCGTCAAATTTTGTTTTTGAATTCTTCAAATGAAACGTGATTGCACTTGCATTCCTTGTAATTTTATGACGGGTGCAAATATATAAGTACCTACTTGCAGTTAAAAACTATAATATATCGATCAGCAAAATGTGTGATATGTTTGATTAATATTTTTGGATAAGAGACTCGTAAGGTTGTGAACCATTAACGCAAAAGGTTATGCACCAAGGAACAATACTAACAATTTTTCCGTCCTTACAAATCTTAGTTCATGATGATTATTAATTACTTTAAAATATTATCGTAACGGCATGATTTTTATATGTTAAGTCGGCAAGTGTTTTATTTAAATCAATTTTATAATAATGTAACTATAGTATGTTGTTAAGTAAATATATTGGGTTTACATGATAATTATTTTATCAGTAAACACTCACAAAAAAGTGACTCTCCAGAAAGTGTTTACATTTATAAAAATATTTTATTTATGTTTACATGGGTAATACGAATATTGAATTTATTACAAAGCAATATCTTTGAAAATATTTTTCTTTTCGTGTTTAGTTTATAGTTTTTCTGAGAATTTTTGTGTGTAAGAATTTAGTTTTTTTTTACAGATTTAGACTTTGTTTTGTATGGTGCGAAATGTGAATTTATTGATTCAATTATATTACATGATAATATGCATAAATTGAAAATTTATTATATCACGTCATTATCTTGTTATTCCATTAATCATGGCGTCGTCATAACTGGCTAATAACAATTTCTGTTTCCCAAAATAAATTACAATATCTAGTACTGATTAATCAAAAAGGTACGTGCATTTTATTATCAGCTTACTGAAATGAATGAATCAGGGTATCCTCAACTATTCAAAAAATTTTTTTTTCATATATTGTATGGTTTGTTTATAAATTTAATGCTGGTCGTTGTAAAATGTATGAAAGTTACTGATGTTGAACGTTGGTACTATATGGAAATAAATTATACACATATCTTAATGCGATGCATCACAAAAAAAAATCTAAAGAATTTTCTTGTTTAACGCCTAGCCTAAAAACATTATAATGCTAGAAAAATATATTCATTACCTATATTAAGTAATAAATTTTTAATTTATTTTATTATATTATTTATGACTATATAGATTTTTTATGACTATTTCACTAATCTAAATTTTAAATTCTAATGACTAATTAACTTCAAAAATATATTAATTATATTATTTTGTATTTTTTTTTATTCCGTTACTATTTACCGCAGTTTTCACCGTGCGGCGTGCAGCTGCTCTTTCCACCCCTCAGCAAAATAACTATTAAACTGATAGAAAATTAAGATATCTTGCGGTTTCATCACGTACATTATGGATGTAGTGGTACATACCATTACCTATAATAGATATTAGATATATACTTGTTGTTTCGTGTTATCGTTGTTTTGGTATTTCGGTTTGACGCTTGTCACCCGCCGCACACCTCTTCCATACTCCTTTATTATTTTTGTACTTTAATATTTCATTAATATACGCCAGGGTACTACACAATTAGTCTTCGCGAGAACATCGTCTTTTAAAACTGCGACAAACCCGAAACACGCAAATCCGTCGACTCACGTGAGGTTTGATATTTTATTTCATCTCAACATTCTTCAACATAATAATATATTATATCCTCCACAGACGACGTGTCAATTGCCAATTGGATAACACGTATTTCGTACTGTACACATATAGGTATTAGGTTTATACGCCATAATATAATATATATTCCTTGTCGATCCTATCGCATATTATAGAACGTTTGAGCCAACATTTCGCAATATGCGACGGTATCGTGACAATATAATATACTACCTATAAGCTATAGCTGGTCTCTCGACGAGGATTTATAAATAATAATAATTAGAAAGTCAACTTCTGCGTAGATCGTTGTTGAAATTAAATCATATTATTCACTGTTCGCCGTGCGACTTGGTTAGATTACATTTCGCGGGCTACGTATAAAGCGAAATGCAAATAATAGAACTATATTTCTACGGATTCCACGAAACAATTTGTTTTCTTCTCTGCCTGATTTATAACTATATTTATATCATATTCGTATCGCCGTTTCGATGTTTTTCACCGTTATTTATAACGAACACTGTGGTATAAAATAATATTCGAAATGGTTGTTTAAAATATTATAATATAATATTGGTAGGTAATTTACTATTCACATTCACAGTGGTATTTATTGTATAATATAATGTTCTGAATAATAATTATTGAACATTTGTCTGTGTATATATTGGTAAGTATCAATGTTTAGTTTATTATAGATTATAATAACGTAATTTTATCCGTTATCACATGCTACTGATTTATTACCTATATAGGTACGTTAGCTAGACATAAGCAAATTACGTTAACCGAAGGCTAATAACCCGAAAGAATAAATTTGCTAATTAATTTATATTAAACTGCGATGCATTCAATCGCATATTTAAAGCGTCTCCTATAGTTTTAATCGATCGTTCGTCGTATGGCTATTTATGTATAAAGATCGAAATACATGATCATTATATTATATTATGAGTGGTAAATTTAATACAGAAACACATTCAGGTAGTTTTTTCTCAAGTAGAAAATTTTTACTAACACAAATATTGATGACAGACAGAAAATTAAAAAAAAAAACACATCATTGTCGATACGCTAAGAATTTAAAAATAGGTATATTTTTCTTTGTAAAAATGAATTATACTTGCATACAATTCAATAAATTAATTCCGGGCCATAATATTATGTTCAGTAAGAACTTATAGTGTCGCTTTTACATACCTTGAGATATCGCACATCTTTCATCATTGGAGTACCATTTCAAAATTTCTATATCATATTTTTGGCTGCATACGTTGATTATAATATGTACTCGCCAAACAGTTTTTTCTTCTTTTATGTATATAACGTTTTTAAGTAATGTTTCACGTTATTTATATAAAATTTTTATAACTTTTAAAGTAGAAATTACTCGTTTGAATTTTTAATTAAGATGTATGTATCTATAACAATTTTCAAAAAAATCTAAAAGTAAAATGTGTATTGTCACAGCCATAAAATTACTGCGCCATGTCAGCAAGCGACTATAATTGCATTTGTTATAGGATGGGTTGGATAGCAGCTGGTCTATAAGGACACTCCAGACTGGCCCAACGAAAAAGGCATTATATCAATTTTACGATTTTTTTTCTTCAATTTGGTGTTACTGTTTTTCTGGATTTCCAACAAAGCTGTTTGTAGTATAAATCAACCAATGGCGTTCTATGCAATAAGATACAGTTTTACTGTCTTCGCGGGAACTACAGAAAAAAAGTAATACCAATGTGCAAAAAAAAAAAATTTGTAAAATAGAGATAATATCTTTTTTGCCGGGACGGTACTTATAATTAAATAGTATAAAAATCATAGTATTAAAATATGGGACATAAGTATAACTCAGAATTTGAAAATTGAAAATTTGAATGTTCACTTTGCATGCATCATTAAAGTATAAAAGAGGAACACGAACAAGCGCCTACGAACATGCTCAATCGGTATACTTTACAATGAATATAGGTAATGATAATTACACATAAAGGTAATATACTTATTTTATTAGGGCTCGGAAATTGTAGCACTAAAAAAATTAATTATTAGCGCTTAAATATGCACATAAAAACATTGATATAAGCGCTATAAATAGCACTAAAAATTGGAAAATATGCAAAATAAAATTTTCAACAAATATTTTTGAACACAAAATTTAAGATATATTTAATTTTACAGATTTAACAATTTATTGGAAACGAACGGAATTGTCCGATTTAATCGACGATAACAACGTTTTTTTCCGTTTTTTTACGGATGCGTACCATCTTAAAATAAAACAATTTGTTTTCGTTCACATATTTGTAAGCGGCTGTTTGGTAGGTAATTTAGTTTTTCCGCAATATGAGTTATTTCCTTTATTATATTATAATATGCCCCTAAACAGCGTTTATAATTCCAAATTAGCAAAATAGTACTAAAAACCGTAAATATGAAAAAAAATAAATATCAAAATTAAATTTCGTGTATGACATCAGAGAAGTGTGAAACATATTTGTATCTTACTTTGGATGTTCTAGGACGAACCAAGAAAAATATGCATTTTCTAGAACTTTCGAGCCCTGAATAAGTATAGTTATACTAATAAGTAAGAGTTTAATAATATTACATGTATATAGATTAAGACTTAAGAGAACATAATTTATTATTATAATGACGTGAACATACCACGATGATTGTTAACATATAAAATTGATTTAAAACGCGTTATTCGGGCCAGGACACTGATATTTAATGCAAATTGCAAATATCAAACTAAGGGCGTACTAATGGAATGAGATTATTTAATATGCGTGTAACATACAATTATTATGAGTAACTCTAAGTACGACACGTGTCGAAACGGATACCGGTATACCTAGAATAGTATTATGGGGACACGGCGAGATATATTTATATAGTTTAGTCCATGAATTCAAGATACCTATACCACCTAACGTGCTGGTCTGTTAGATTTATATTTCTACGATTAACCATGCTCGGC
Organism: Nasonovia ribisnigri; assembly: GCA_027563435.1. Classification (NCBI taxonomy): domain Eukaryota; kingdom Metazoa; phylum Arthropoda; class Insecta; order Hemiptera; family Aphididae; genus Nasonovia; species Nasonovia ribisnigri. Next base: position 42,226 of record JANEHU010002695.1, on the reverse strand, counting down.
CGCGACGTGTTAATTTAGTGGGCAAAGGAATATTATAATATTCAACCCAATACCGATTATTATAATACTATACCTACTGTACGAGGTTAATATTATATCATTAAAAGCACAAATATTGTGCGGGGGACTCGACTGAAAGACGCTATGTAATATTGATATTCTTTTTAAAAGTGAGTTGTTTTTTGTACAGATCCCCATATGTTAAATATTATCTGTATACTTTTACAGTAATTAAATAAAAAAACTATACAAAAAAGAGCAACGATACAAAGCACCAGAGCGATCACCGTTTTAAATCCGTTACTAAAATTAGTAATTTTACTAATCAATTAGTATTAATAAAATATAACATATTTGCTTCAAACTTATTGCAGTTACGATAGATAGTCTTTTATTTTTTTTACAAACATATCTATTGTTGTTTAGCTATCCCAAAAAACTTGAAATTTCAGATAATATACTAAAATACAAGTTGCTTGTAATAGTAACTAGACAGTGGTAGGTAATAATTAATATCATAATATTCAATAATCCTTTTTTTAACACTTTGAAGGTAGGCACATCGAATATCTACAATATCTACTAATACTAAATACACTATTATATGCATTTTATACAGATATATGCGGTTAGTTGGAAGTAAAAATAAAGTGTAAAATGTATATTATTATATTGAACTGGCTGCACTATGAATACCGGAACGAAAATTTTTTTCGACGTAACAATTTTAAATACAAATATATAAACGTTCAATATTGTAGATAAATGCAAAAAACAAGTATCTTAAACTTATGCCGATCTAGGATAATATAATAGTTAATAATAATATAATATCTGTAGATTACCTCTACGACCGCTTCCGATCCATTTATGGTAGTATTTTATTTCGCAATTGAACTTTCAATTTTTTCCATAAAAAATCGTAACTGTGGTCCTTAAAATAATATTTTTGTTATATCCAAGACAAAAAACTTGCAGTAGCGATACAACCGTTTGAATAATTGAATTATTTATACACGTTCGAGATTCATAAAATATTATTATCAATACCTACTTAGATTTCGATTTAAACGACTTTCGACGTCTTAGATTTCTTAACATAATTTTAGAGCCCCCTATTGCCGTTGTGTCTGTCCGTCCGTTAGTTATCATAGCAATATAGTTAGTAGTTACAATAGAAGGTTTTATTTATTGCCCGTAGTTAGGTATTGTACATGAATTGTAAATGGAGTTATAGTTGTATTATTGCGTTGTATCAAAATACGTTTATAAAGCCGGAAATTTAACACCCTCGCAGTGTGAGCTTTTCTAACTTATTTTTTCTTCCGTTAGTTTAATATTCATATAACTATTTTTACACACACGCATTGTCTCTGTCGCTCTTTTTATATACGTATATTAATCGACTTGTATATGAATAATATTGCTTAGTTGACATCAATCTAACTAAATTTAAATGTAAACATTAGATAATAATGTGAACAACGGAATAGTATACAAGGATTCTAGGTTTAATTTAATGTTTAGTAAATAATTATGTACAATCTTATGTTTGGCGCATTTTTTACTGCGTATTTTGATGATTTCAGTTCGAACATAGTGCATTTCGATCTTCAACGAGGCAATAAATACAACATATAAACAACATAAATTATGATAATATTATACTATATACGTAGGTATATATATTGGTTAGGTGCATTTAATTGTAGACTCGCATAATAAACCATGTATAGAAACCAGGAACTTGGAGCGTGCTCGTCGAGTGTATTTTCCTCTTAGGTGCACGATTGTTTGAACTGTCGATAACATATTAGTGTATATATAGTGTTTATATTTAGTAGATACCTATACAGAAATAATTAGCAAAATATGACATTATAACACATTATTAAAATGTAATTTATATTTGTATTTATTTTTTAATCGATTTGCATGCGAATTACATTATTAATAATCTGTATAAATGTGTTTATAATAAGCGAATAAAATAAAAAAGAGAAGTTGAAAATTAGATTGCCATGTAGGGCACATAGGTTATCCAATACTCGTCGGGCACATATTAATTATAGGTGCAAATGCATATAATAGCAATCGGGGTGATTGGGGGTGCCGAAGTCTCAGCTGATTTCTTTTGATTTTATGAAGAGTGATGTAACGCTACCTAATCGAATAATATTACTATCGATAACGATGCTACTATTCTTTGGTTTTATAGGTACTGTTATGTATAGGTACCAATACTTAATTACAAGGTTGATAAATGCGCGTTGGCTATCGAAACGATATCACAAAAATGCTTATTAAATTAGGTATTTTAGTTATTTTTTTTTTTGTTAATATAGAAAATACCAAAAGATGGATTCTGGAATTCGATTAAAAATAAATTAGAAAAAAAAATCGTCTACAAGAAAACCGAAAAAGCTCTTAACAAAAGGTAACTAACTGAAAAGAAACTTGCCATTTTTAAGCACGTGCCACCGTTATTATTTAACAATAATTATTGTGATTTGTAAGCCATAAAAAATGTCGATCCTATAGCAGTACGCCGTCAAATATATTCGATTAAAAATTCGTTTCCAACAAGAATATATTTTAATATAATATGTTATAAATAATTTCGGTTTCGACTTTACATATTATACGGCTTCTCTAGTAAAAGAAATGTTATAGCACATATAAAATAAATGTCGTGTACATGATTCCCCTTTTTTTTTCAATAATGCATCAATTAAAAATCTTATTTTTATGAAAGTTTTTAAATATACTAAAAGACCATAATTTTCTCGAGATTTTTTGCACTACTTGTGTCCTGTGGAGATACTAACTTCTGTCTTTTCGAATGAGAACCCCGCTTTTCTATAATTTATATAACTTAAATATAGTTGATCATTTTTTCAAAAATGAAAATGATGACGGGTTTAAAAGATGGGGATTATGGTGATTAATTTTAATATTTCAGTAATTTTTATTTATCTACCAACACTTTTATAATTTTGTAAAAATGGTTCAAGCATAATAAATACTAGATCTAATATAATTCGGTATATCTTTTTTATATTTTAGCAAAACCATTTGCATTTTGTCAATTGAATTCGTTTAAATTTTGTATTAGGTACATCGAAATTTAAAAAAAGAAAATGATCCACTAAATAATTTACAGTATAAAAATGGGGTTTTCATTTGAAAAAAAAAATTGTTTCGTCAGAAGAAACTCTCTAATTAGTACGAAAAATCATCTCAAGAATTTAAGAATATGGACTTTGAGTAGGTATATTTAAAATTCCAAAAATCAAAACTTGAATAAATTCATTATTAAAGGAAAAAAAAAAGTTAGAGGAGGGCAATACATTTTTAGTATATAGATTATGAATTTTCATAGGAGCCTTTTTAGTTGAGAGGAATTCGTTGCTGCACTTGGATCCTATAGAACTGACCCATATTATAATAATAGCCTAACAAATGCTCTGTATAAAGCTTTAAAAGGTGTTACCAATTTAAAATCACTTGCAACTTGCTTCGTAAAACTTAAAGTCATGAGTGTCTTGAGAAAGTATATGAATAAGGATGACACCTAAATCACGAACTAAACTATTGATGGATAAAATAGAGGTATGTATTATTAATTAAATATGTAAAAATCAATAGGTTTATTAAACAGGTAAATGTCAAGGAATGAAACATTCACCCGACCGAAATCCTTTGCAAAGTTGGTATAAATAACGTCTACTTAAAAATGACTGTTTTAAAACCATTAAACATATTGTAATTAGTAATTACAAACAGTAATATATTACATTATATATAACAAGTAGTATTTGAACGTTGAAGATGTTCATATTATAACCATACCACTATGATAGGATTAGTATGACGATATAGATTAGCATAATTTTGATACGGAGATAAAAAAAATAGGTTATAGACTATAGTTATATCAACTAAAGAAATATTTCCGGAGGTCAATATTGAAATAATGTAACTTAGTTCCTATGCATATGGCACGAAATACTCCTTTAGATAACTAATCTATAGAGAAAAGGCAGAAACCATAGACGAAAATCTAGAGTAAAACAACACGTATGTCACAAAATATGCAATTTAAAATAAAAAAGCAAAGAATAATAATAAAAAAAATACTGCTTTGGTGTCAAATAATGTAAATTTTTGTCGATTGTGTTGGGATAAACTATTGTAAGACATGATAAATATTGAGATATGATGCTTATAATTAAATTTTCTCAGGCCATCACATTTGCAAGACTATTTAAAATAGAATTTCGTGCGATACGCACCGGAACAACGGTGATGGGATTATGGGACTACGCAGGACAGATTTTGATCAGACATTCGATTTCATCTGCAGGATATGGCAACAAAAAAATTCATTAAATTTTTAGCTCATCCGGACTTACACTATTAGATACAGGTAAGCACGGACATTGTTCCAAATTCTATAACATATTGGGTTTCGTGTTCGTTTCACATTCAATTTTTAATCGAGACCGTACCAATTTCATCAATAATACGAAACGATTTTATTGTCTTGGTGCATCAGCATGATATATTTTAATAATATTTTTAAAAAATGTCGTGCTCGGTGGTAAAATATAGTCGTGACGTGTCGTCAACGACTGCGAACACACTTAACATTTTAATGCTCACGATTGAAAAATATAGCAGGATTCGATTGCACCAGAATCATAAATACGGTGTTATAGAGATTGGGATCGACTGATCACAGTTGCTGCAATGTAATAATATATTATTATCAGTGACAAAGTTTTCGATGAATATTGTAATGGTATTTTAAGAGCAGTATAATTAAACAAAATTGCTTACATCTATTGCTACACCTAGTTAATTTCTAACAACGTATTGTATTCGTTCGGAAATTTCCCAACTAGTTATCGTGCGATAAAATGATAAAAAAACTATTGTTCGATCTCATTAGTAATTCGAAAAACGTAAAAATGCAACGCATGAAACGATAACCCCGTGGTTGCCTCTGCAGCTGTTTTAAATCGAATGGGTTTTTTTTCCCGTACCGTGGCACGTTCGTCGTTGAATTTACGAATAATTTTTGTCACGATTTCGAACATTTTTACAAGTTTTTTCCAGCCCTCTCGTCTTAACCTCAAAACGCATTCATAACTATAATATTCGAATACCTACTTATAAGTTATAATATTATGACGATGGAAATCAATAATTCTATGAAACGCGAAAATAACAATATTCTAGGTATTTTGTAATTCAAAGCTCAGGTATACAAATATATAATGTTACGCGTCTTAACCTTTTTAGTCCCAAGTGTATACGTAATACCTTTCTGGACCGAATAAAATCAATCTTTATTGGAAAATTAATTTAATATCATTAGCATACCTAATAATAATAATAATATAAAGACTTTTGAATTGTGAAATCTGCTATATATTATTAGAAATAGAAGTAATTTTCTGAAATGACAGTAAATACTCTGTAACTTTAATACAGCAAAACATTTATAATACGAATTTCGATTATAAAAAATTATATATTTAACAAAATATTTTTTGGGGACCTTGGCCTTGACCGTAACTTGTATGAACAAATACCTATATCCTCGTAAAATGAATCTGATAATTCTATACAACAAATAAATTATTTGATAACAAAATTGTTTATTTTTAGTATTGTAAAACACCTGTGTCAGCCACAAATTATTTTTATATTATAGTAGACAGCAAATGTTATAAGCTGAAGAACCACCAAAACTCACCGACGTAGATAATAATATACTACATTTTTTTTTTCTTGAAAACAGATCAAGGCAACAAATAATTATTCCCGATGAATCGTTTTTAAAACTTAAAGGAATAGACACTTTTTTGGAAAAACTATCATATTTTGTATAGATATAAATGTATAATAAAAAAATCGAAATTTACTGATTAATTTAATTAATATGTATAATACATAGTATGAAGTCTTAATAATATAAGGTACCTATTTATTTCTAAAATATAATTACTTTTATTTATTATAATATGTACCTAGGTACTCGAACGTGTAATTATATGCATAATGGCAAATTAAATTCTTTATATAAAATATCTCTTGGATACAAATTGTTGTGTTCTTCGCAAAACTTTGTATTTTGTGTCATTGTAGTATACTATGCAAGTTTCTTTGTATTATGGACCACGCGCGAGATGACCTTCGAACGAATCCGTCGGCATCAGCTACATCAGTTAAATACAACAATAAATAATTGTATTTTGGTTGTTTGCATAATGCCATAATAAATTACACAGTTAAAATGGGCTGTATGTATTCCCATATCAAATTATTATACAGAGTCAGCTCGTTTGTTGTTTATCGTAAACGAGCCGCGGAGCTTGTACGCGTACGGCTGATAAACTGGGTGAGGGTCGTCGGGAGAATTTCGGGAACTGGGTCAAGTGCTCGGCGGCTGGGCGACTGCGCGAAAGGGTTGTCCCGTTGTTCGTAGGCCGAAAATCGTCGATATTATTTATTCACGGTGCTGATGTCGTATTGTCGTAAATCATTTTTCACCCTTAACCGATGCACGCCGATAGGGGTTGATCGTGGAGGTGGCTGCTGCGGCCGGAGACTCTCTTATAATTATTATCTTCAATATTACTACCACATAAATTATGTACCTAATAATTTAGTACCTAAATTAGGTACTAGCTGAATTACCAGATTTCGCTTGTGAATAATTTTGCCCAGTATGAGAGTGGTTAAGATGTGTAAATGTGTAATAATAATATAGTTACATAAGATTTTAGTGTTATTATTGTTTTTTAATTAAATCTTATATTCCCCATTAATTAAAAGTTTCTTTTTGTTTTTTTTGTCTTGATTTGAAGTTTTTGAATTAAATTTTGAATCATTAACAAAAACTTATAACGGTGGAAATACCAAGTTATACAAAATATTCATAAATATTACGAATATCAACAAAAATGTTTAAAATAGTTAGTTAGCGCCAACTATTGGATGTGATTCAAACAACTTTTTAAACTTTCCTGATATCTATTATAATATATAAAAACATATCTCCAATTATTTTTGAGTCTATAAACCAAAATCACACAAATATTGAATATTTTTATATAGGTACCTCATTTGACTGTTCACGATGAAAGGTTTTTTACTTACCCACGTCTATTGCTAGTAAGTTTATTTGGTTAAATTATCTTTTTTAATATTTATATAAATCTGGAAACAATCGAATGTGGGTTGACTGTAGTAATTAATTAGTTATCTAGATAATATGACAGATATTTTGCAACACATTAATTTAGAAGAGAGAATGGAATAATTATTAACTATCGAGCCTAAGATTGGAATTTAGATTTTATATTATTGTTGATTTAGTTAAGTAAGGTGTGAAAAATTCCTAAATTAAACCATAATTTTCCTTATAGTTGTGTAGTAGTTGCATTCTATGAAAAAAATATGTCGTTGTGTTGATGAGGCATTTTTGGTTATTTTTTTAGAGCTTTTTTGATAGTTTTTACTTTTTAAGGCATTTTAATACAGGCTATAATAAAATCATGTGTGGACTCCATGAATCGGAGTTAACTAAAAGTTGTCTATTATTTCCATATATTACCGTTTAGTTCAAAACAACCCCTTTAATGAAACCGCACAAATATTCGTTCTATATATCATACAATTTCAAAAATGCTATTTTACTCGTCTATGCGGTACATAAAAATTAAATTTACAAATATTTAAATTGCTGTTGGGTGTATAGTACCTGTAGCACTATACACGCGTAAATCTGAAATGTCTCCAATTTGTCGTGGGCTGTCGCCATGTGCTCCTTAGAACACGACACGCTATTTTGGTGTATAAGCTGGCAACACAATATCTTCTTCGTGTTTCGTGTGGTGTCGTGTTATTATCATTTACAATTTTAATATTTGCCAATCATAATAATATTATCAAACATTTATTAATTAGTTACCACACTATGTAAAACTTGAAATTTTCAACTTCACGAGGCGGTTTCACGCTTGGTTCGGTTAGTATCGTGGGACGTTAAAATTTGATACAAATGGTATAAAAAGCATGGTTGTCCCGATCAAAACGTGGAAGAGGCGTGCAGCCGGCTTAATCATTGTTGGCGACTCTGTACAAGGGGAATCTACATTATTGTCGGACGTGTGGCGGTCGCCAACACGGTCGTTAAAATATTATTATATTATTATTATAATACGATTTCGTGTATGTACCTTTTGTAATGTGTATATACAACGGACACGCGAAACGATCGTTATTATAATAAAAATCGGCACCTGAAAAGCGCCGTCGACCTTGGAGCTGTCTAAAACTGTGCTGAACGCGATTCTATTCCTGGCGGTTTTTATTTCGTTTCTATTCACTTTTATTTTTTTTTTGCTCGTCATCTGGCTCGCACAGCGGCGCGTGCACAATATATAATAATATAAATTATTATTGTTGTTCGGCCGATTTTCGCATCGACCGCCTCAGTTTTTTTTCTGTTTACATTTTTCATCTTAACTAACTCGACTGTTGCGCACTTGCGCGATTCACTCGTTGCTCGTTATAATGGCCATAATTATGAGCTTTTCCACGTAGTTTTGCATCACGCACACCCGACTTTTCTTCAAATCCAGCTGCAGTGCGGTACCACGATTTATGCCTACCCTAAACATCGATATTATACCTAGGTTAAGTGTACACTATTGAACGATTGAACCAAAAATTCTTGAACGTTTTTCGACATTTGACTTATAATCTTTTACTGTCACGATAAGTTAATAATAAATTGTAAGCATTTCTTTTTTAAAGAATTCTTATAATATGAAAAAAAAAATATGATTAGTATAATAATTATTTTACTGATTATTTTGAGCGATTGTGCTTTGCAGATCTACAATAAAATGTAAGCAGCTAAATCAGCAATAAATCATAAAAAATAGTCTTGTAAACACTAAACCTTGTAACTTTTTCTTTTTAATGATGACTTTGGATTGCTGATTTCGTAATTCAAAAATCGCCACCACACTTGAGTCACTTTTAAGCCCGTATTACTGTCATCTCTGCGTATTATATATAAAAAATGCTCGAAATGGTGCAATATAATAATTATTGCGCGTTTCATCTTCTTATTTTCATCCGAATCGCGTGACGCTCACAACACACACAACAATAATAATATGTTGTATTGACCTATATTTAAAAACTATGCGTAATCAACGAATGTGTGTATGTGTTTTTTTTTCATGTCAAGTATTCACATCATTCTATACAGGGGGATTTTTCTAACAGAAAACACTTTTGTCTCAAAAGGAATTAGAATTTCCGGAAAGAAGTTTTTTATATTAAGTATTTGAACTTTGAAGTCATCACGAAGACACGAAACAAAATTAAATATAAAAATAAAATTATTTCATATTTTGGAGAAGAATATATTTCTGGAAGTGTTTAGTGAGTTGTTAATTAGTATAAAGTATTTTCTAAGTTTAGATGAGTGGAGTGGAGTGACACAGTGGAATTAAATTTAAAATACTTAAGTTATGAATATTTACCTACTCGATAGAACTTCATATATACAATAAATTATAAACTATTGAAATTCTCAGAAACATTATCTGCTATAATATATATATATATGCTTATAAAATTGAAAATATCTGTCATCATTTAAATAAGAAAAAACTTAAAAGCGATAACTGTAAAAAATAGAAAAAATAATAATTTTTTCAAAAATGTTTCATGATGACTTAAAATAATGTAAAATTGAAATATTTCCAAAAACTTTTTATCTTTCAAGACAACGAGTGTTTATGGTTAAAAAAATCACTTAGTTCAATGATTTACTTCGTATTGATGGACCATCGTATTATGTTATGGTTCAAAATCACAACGAATATTCGGCGGCGGTGTACGCGGATTCTCCATATCGCGATCGACAATGTACCTATAATAATATATTTCTATACAAACGCCGCGGCCGTGCGCTTAATGACCGTTTGGGCCGAGATATATATTATTATAATTTATAACGCGCACGATAAATGCCGTTTGGTTTTGAATTCCACTGTTGCCGTACTTGCGAATGGAACACTGATGTAAGTAAGTTGTGTAGGTAAACTCTGCGCAGGTTTGGTCACGGCGTTTTTTCCGGAGCAAAGAACTTTGTACTGATATAATATTAATAACCGTACCTACGCATAGTGCATTTCGGTTGAGCGACTTTTTGCAATATTTTTAATCGTACTGACGTAGCACTACCATCCGTTTCAAACGTGAATGTTAATGAGATCAACGAGCTCACTATACATTAGGGCGACCGATAATGTTTTCGATTTAAATTTAACATGTACAATGATGATGATGATGATGATGATGATGATAGTAATAATAATAATTAGAGATATACTATATAAGTATAACTGACGTGTAGTATTATGTTTACATAATTTTCGTAGGTACACATATAATTTTTTATTAATTATCTATAATAATAAAATTATTAATATTATATATTTTGTTATACGCCGGGTCGCCGGTCAGTATAATAGAGGACCATACGATTACCACGATAAGTCCGTCATAGTTAATTATTAATATGTGTACACGTTCATTTAACCATACGTATATGTAGGGGACGGCTAAGGGGGTTCAGTATCCCAATAGACAATTTTAGCCCTACTTGTGATTCACCCCGAGTCTTTGAAAAAAAAACAACTTTGTCCAGCGTTCAACGCTTATACAAATTAATAATTTTATAAATCATAAGTTTATTGTAAACAATATATTTTAATATTTTGGATGTTTATATGCATTATTGGTTATTCCAGTTTTCGCTGAAACAATCTTATATAGTTAGGTATGCAAATATAAAATTTGATTGGTTCTTTTTCATATATGAAGAGAACTAAAACATATTTAACAAACACAAGGCAAATCATATCATAAAATAGACCCAGTAATCTTGCTATAAATATAGAAGTTAGAAATATGATAAGATTAATGTTACATTATCATTGGTAGTGGACATTTTTTTGTTACGATCAATACGAGTCCACCACTACGTTAAGAATTTTAGTGAAACAATAATTTAAAGATCCATTATTAAATAATGATATGTAAGAGTATGAGTTCCGAACGTCTAAAATATACATGCAAATATTATCTATTCAACTTGTCACCATCACGCGGCAACACTACTTTACTACCTACCTTATAGTTTTCCCCACCGTATCAATAAATATGATATGATTCGAAAACAAACATGATTGTTTATCCTCGAACATTTTATTATGTTCTGGCGCCCTATATTGTATTTTTTTCTGTGTATCCAAACGACCTTAAAATTTTGTTTCCGCATGACTCAGTTATAATTGCATGAGTGCCTTATTGCCTTAGTTTAATGGTGTTAAATAAAAGACATTCTATTAAAGTAAACTACCATTGTCCACCGAGTTGTATTATAAAAAATTAAAAATAGAACAAATAAATTAAATTTTTTCAAAATTTGAGTAATCCATCGATTGAAATAAAATAAAAACGGTTATAATATTATCAGCTTAGTAACGATTAACATTCCTTTTTTTATACTGGAAAAACGATTAAAATAAACTCATTAGAGAAGTAAGGATAGACCGATTGCAACTAAACACTATTATGTATACAGTTTTAGTGGATTAAATTTATATCATATAGTACGGAATAATAATTGATTATTAAATAATACAAAATATAGTAATAATCTGTCGACTAATCATGAACAAAAATGTGTATAATTTCAATTCTAATGGCATACGAAATATAAAATATTATATACAAATGAATAATATGTTAAAATTATAGTCAATACGTAATACGTATACAGATCAAGTTCTCATGAATTTACTTTCATTACAAATCAATTCATTGCATGTTTAATTATATACACGTTCAACTGTTATTGTAATTGTTATTATTGCTTATTATATTAAAAAAGGTTTTGGAACTCAATAACACATCAAACAAAATACATAATTAATTAAAAAACGCATTTTAGACTTCGATCGGAGTATCAACAAAATAAATGAAAATAGTAAATAATTTTTCAGTACAATTATTACTCTTATGTACCTATCTAGTATTTAACCTTACACAAATGTCATTATTAATTACAATTATTACGATTGCATGTGCTAATAATCGTTAAACAATTTAATTTGACTGTTTGCAGTATTGTAGTTGTTTCTCATATCAATTTATTTTGTATAGTAAAAAATATAATTTTACTGTACAAATGATAATTGTGTTATAGGTTACAGTATCGTAATAGATAGACAATAATAATAGGTATAATTGTATTATAGTATAGTGCAATACCTATATAGTAGTTTAAACCATATAAGTTGATCTTGTCCCACGTATTTATTTCATTAAATTAAAAAATTAATTTAAATTAACTGTAATTCTGTACGAACAATTACCATTTACGGATATTTAAGATGCCGCTATCAAACGTTTGCAGATATTATTGTTAACTAGTTACTCATAGTTTGTTATTAAAGTAGTGAATTTTTTAAAGCACACACCAATAATTTTTTATAGTTTGATAATTCTTGATACTTAACCCATTAACCCTAAAAAATTATGTTCACATAACATACTCTTATGGTTATTAATATTATTTTCGTAAGTCATAAATAGGGTTTGGCACATTTTATTCTGGTAGGTATTGTAGAATATACTAGGTAAGATATTATAAATATTTGTATTATAAAATGGTGAGGTGTAATATAGAGGTTGACCTTCTACATTTTTTTATACTTTACAGTAAAGGCAAATTCGACAAATTTAAGCATTTTTTAACAATTATTAATATCATAATATTAGTGCATAAATCCATAAACGCCGTTTTCCCTGTAACTTAAAACATTTTTAGATAATTTTAATTGCATATTTCAAAAATGAATTTTACATTTTTAAAACAAAGCAATTCACAAAAATATAAAAATACCTACATTTGATAAACTGAACAGCATGATGAGGAATTCACCCTATTCACCCTAGTACCTACACTACTTGACTAAATAAATATATTTAGGTATATATAGGTTTCACACTATTTGAGTTCACAAATATTTAGTGCGTTTCACCAACCATACATTAATAATTAATGACAAATGAATCTATATCTAATAATGAAAAATCTTTCATTTCATATATTATATATTATAATATTATCTTTCATAAATGTTTGTTCAACCATATAGGTATTTTAAGAATAATAGGATAGTTAACTGCACATAAGGAAAGTTTGTTGAAAGATTCATATAATATGGCATGAGGTAATGAATATGAAGTTATTTATGAAGATATATTCATTAATTAATTGTATACTATGGTAAAATGCTGTGTATTACATAAAAATCAAAACAAAGGAAGGTTCCTATTAATCCGATTTGTAATAACTTTAATCACTAATCATTTGGTTTACTTTGTTTGTTGTGCATTTTTAAAGCGTGCACGTGATTTTGAACTATTGATAAAGTTTTGTGTTTTAAAATTTATAAATGAATTTATTTGCACATTTTTATACTCAGCAAACCGTGTTATCTATCCTTTAGAAAAAAAAAAGTTGAATTAACCTAACCGCCTTAACCTTAAGATAACGTTCCACTTGTATTTACTCAAATACTTGATATTTTATTAGAATAAAATGTACACGTGCCAATCTGTACTTTACTGTACATGTTATAGATGTATACTACACATCACGAACATTTATCAATACTTTGTAGAGTTTAATAAATTTATCAATTTTACACCTCACTTTAAATAACCCGAGGAGTAATAAATTGTGCGAATAATTTAACTTCAAGGCTAACTATTTAATATATTTTTATAATTATACGACTCTAATATATTATGCATATATAATCCACGATAACAGTTAAAATCGTGAAGGCAATATTGCTAAAATTTAAAATGTTCTATTGTAAATGGTTAGTAAATGAAATGTTACACTTATGATTTAATATTTTCATATATTAAATTTATAAATAAAATAATTAATTAAAAATAAACAATTAAAAAACATATCAATCTTTGGATGGGTTAAAGATATGTGTAAAATAGCTAACGATAGTAAGAAAACGACGCGCAATGTAAATAAAAGTTGTTGATATCTATTTAATCCCTACTTGTAAGTACTTACAATTTTTAGTCTGTTATAATAAGTTATAGTATTTCATCTTTTAAAAATTTTCGTTCAAATATTGGGAAGAACATTTTTAGGGTTGTTAGATTTAGATTAGACACCTATAATATTTTTGTATGCAAATTTTACCTATTGATAATTTACAAGCTAATTTTTACGTATAACGAAAAACATATTTTTCGTAATATAAGCTTTAACTTAATAATATATATGTTTTATTAAGTAAAATAATTAAACAATTTTATAAAAGAAAACAATAGGTATTGCACATAATTACATATTTACATTACATTTTATACAGTGAGTAACTATAGGAAGCTATTGACATGTGTAGAAGTTAATTTTGGCGAGGGGTCTGATAATAATATTTAGGTTATAATATTGTTTAGTCTTTAGCTCACAGGTGCGGTCGTCAGTAATATTTTCAGTCAAAATAAGTTGAGTATTGAATACAAATTCATATATTTTGTTTGATATTATATATACACATTTTTTATATGTAATCATAATATACATTGGATAAAATATACAATAGCAACCCTTATTATTTGAAAGAACATTAGTTTAATATACCTATAGGCTATAATATTGCCTGCGAATTTGGTGAAATTTGATAGCAAGTTTACTACCGAATATTAAGGTACTGACTAAACTTAATATGTTTATACCAGGAAAAATATTGGTCTATTTGTATTGGAAAGATATCGTATGTTAACGGTTAATTTATATATAGTACAGTATATAATATATAAATTAATGTTTGTCTATCTGTCTGTCCTTTAAGCATTCCTACGCGGTTGGATCGATTTTGATGACCTTTTTTGTCGTGTTTGAGTGATTTCCGGGATGATTTACATTCACAATTGGACGCGGTAGATCCAAACCGGGGAGGTGTTCAAACAGGGATTTTGAGATTTACGATTGAAACTTTTGTTTATAAGTGGTTACTATTGGTTATTGGAGAAATAATTAGTAGAAATTAGTATTTATTATTTTATTGGTTGCCATTGGTTAATCAGGCAGATCAAGCACACGCATATATAAAATCAAATTTTCGCACACTGTCTACTAGGGTTACTGAATCGGGTTACTAAATCACAATTTTTTTAAGAGTTGTCATTTTTTACGAACTTGTGCGCGGGATCAGCTAGTATTGAATATTAATAATAATAGGAAAAAACATTTTTATAACAATAATGCAATTAAAACACAATTTTTTTAGATATTTTTTTTAGGGAAAGGATTTCTCTTCCAGCCTCTCCATTAATGCACTCCTATATACAACCATAGCGTCTCAAATTGTTTATTGTTGTTATTTATGGTTTTAGTTTGGACGGTTTAAACAGGCTAGTTTCTTTTGAGTCTTCTATTTGGTTCCCAGGGACGTTTTTGGAGAATATTCTGTTCGTGGTTAATTGGGCACAGAATCTTTTGTAGTGAAGTTCGACAAGTTTGTTGATTGTTTGAATATTCAAGTCTCATGTATGGATTCATATTTAGTGAAATACCATGCGTTGTAGCAGGCAGACGTTCCGACCGACCGATTGGAATGCTTCGATTGTGCCGGCGTTAACTTAAATCTATGCAAACTATCAATTAAGCACGACACAGAGAGCATTTATTTTAATTATACAATGAACGGCAATACAATTTGTTTATTTCAAAATAACCATTATGTAGACAACTCGAG
The DNA here is from genome assembly GCA_027563435.1 of Nasonovia ribisnigri. Lineage (NCBI taxonomy): Eukaryota > Metazoa > Arthropoda > Insecta > Hemiptera > Aphididae > Nasonovia > Nasonovia ribisnigri. The sequence continues at coordinate 26,327 of JANEHU010002695.1, read as the reverse complement.
ATAATATGAAAGGCTTGTGTAAACAATTATTCATGTTATTAAAAATTACGTTAACAGTAATATTGTTGAATAATTATGAAACAAAAACATATTAACGGATATTTTATCTAAATTTCAGATACGGATTTTCAATGTTTTCTTTGTTAGCTCATCTACAAAATTATGATACAGCTAATTAGTAATACTATGATTCATCGGTAATTTCAAATTGAAATCGATCGTAATATGACGAAGGAAAACAATATTACGATAATCTTTAATGATATAATTGTAGGTATGTGACTTAAATACTTTATGTACCTACTTACTACTTACCACAAATAATTATCATGTTTGAATTTTTGTTGACAAAATATGATACGAATAGGTTGATCCTATAATACTTCAACAAGTATTTATGACTATAATGCCAACATACCGGATTTCGTAATAATTGTTTTTTGGCGAAAATCATAATATTATATAATATAATATAATATACATATATAATAGTCAGGTAGTATATTTAGTCCACATGATGAAAAAAATAAAACACAATAACATCGTTCAGAACGGATAGGAAAAAAAGTCATTACTTGTAATAATTTAATTACGAGAGGAAAATATTGAAATGTGTGTCTTTGAGAGAATTTCAATAACCGTTACACGCCGAAACCACTTTAAATTCTTTACACTATGTGTGTGGCTCTAGGGTGAATATAATATAAAGTGCTTTATTGAAATTATTAATCAAACATTGCATCCAACAATTAATGTATCTTTAGCACAGTTATATAATATTAGGAGACATCATAATGATCCAACGATTTATGCAGATAATAAAAGGTTACTTTCAATTTTTCAATGTAACAATACATCTAAGTTGAAATTCGCTCATATCATATCTATGCACTCGTGACTCGTTTCATTGCATTTGTATAGGTATTGCATTAAAAAAAAAACTTTCCTAAATGTCTGAATTAAATTAGCGTAAGCAAAACGTGAAGAGGTTAAAATAATAACGAGACGTTGCAAAAATCACTACCTAATTCGTTTGGCTTATTATGTACACAGTATACAATCGTTGTAATAATCGTTATTTATTGAAATCGTAATACGATTAGTTTATATTATTTATGAGGCCATATGTAATTTAATTATCAAATTATAAATACGTGTTTAATTCTGATTTTACTTTCATCCAAGTATAAAATATAAAAAAGAACTCATTCCGTCTACACAATGTACAAGATGATTCACCAAACCTTCTTCATTTACTAATTTATTGATATTCTGATAGTTTGAATGAATAAGTATTCCTATTTAAACATGCCATTTGCAAATACATTATGCTGTTTAAATCTTATTCTATTTCGACATATACTTCGCTTCTTCAAAAGAAAACTAACATTTTTAAATTATTAAGTAGATTATTTTTAAAATAATGTTGATGTATCTATATCAAAAGTCGAATGAGTAGTTTTTAAAGTATGAAACCAAGGTTAACACAAGTATAAAGGTTGTTATGACCATTTGAAAATAATATTAGGTACCTACGTAATTAATATAAATATTATATTAAAATTTTAAAATATTTGTAAAAAGTAATAATTGTATAAGAATCATCTTCTAGGCTAAAATGTAGTGTAATTATTACATATATATTTTATTTGACGAAAATTCATGTCATCCTTGTAATATTATCCTCAGTACATATGAGTTTAATAACTTGGAAACAATAGCACCTACTCATTAACATTTTAATTTAGAAGGAAAAAAAATACTGTTTAACAATTCATAATAAAAAGGGGTAGTCCTCATTTGATAAAAATAAGTTTTTATGGACTCAAGTCAATGGCGTATTTGACTTAGTTTTATGGAGGGGGGAGGGGAGGACGACACTAAAATTAATACACACAAGCTTATACTTTATCCTATTGATCTTACCATGAAGTGTTTTTATTTTTATTTTTGTGCCCAATGACACTTTTCTAGGAGAAATAATGCTAAACATTAAATTTTAAAGGAGATTTCTATTAGCAGATTAAATCTTGCTTGTACATTTCAAACAATCAGGAAATATTATTGTATTATTATACGTATTGAAAAAAATAAAATATAATAATTATATTTATAAAATAATATAACAAACATCAACAAATTGCAAATAATATCATTATTACTATATAATAAAATCAATATTTCATTTTTCATATTTGAAAACTTCTCATCTATTTTTTTGGTATCAATATTGATTGATCAATATTTCTATGTACATGTAGCAAAGCCAATGCCCAATATATTTATCTTTCTTGCTCCATTCTTGATCTTAGCCATGTTTTTAATCTACATTAATTAAGTAAAGACAACTTCAAAATAGGTAGGTATAAGCTACAGATAATACTATTTTAGTACATATTCTATTATTCCAACTACCATATAGTACCAAGCATAAAAATATTTTAAAGGCTAGTTTTGATTTTATTTTACGCAATATGGTTAGTAATTATTAGTATAATATAGTATGTAAGCATTTAATATTAATACGCATTAGGTACCTCGCAATAACTTCCGTCAGCTATAACATATTAGGCAAATGAAAATATGAACAATATACAAAAAAACCGTTTTGCCCTAACATCACAGTTCCATCTATTACACCTATATGAAAACCAACTAGCAAAAATAAAACTCCAAGTCATGGGGCGTGATCGCCTCCATCAGGGCTCCTCAGATACGCCACTGCCTCAAGTGGTGTATCAAATTCAAAATCGATGTATCTGATAATGTCATCTAAAACTAGTTTATTGCAGTAGACCATTAAACTTTATGAGAACACTTAAGAACTTCACAGATCGGAATGTAGATAAATGCACAAGATGAAAATGGGCGAGTCTGACTGGTACAAGCACCACTCTGTACAAGATTTTGGGCGAAACACGATCGCTGCTATATAAGAGCCTAAGACGAGGTTCGTTTTCAACTACACAGCCTATCTCGATCACTGCATGCTTACGCGTATTGTTCATTTGCCGACCGCTGAATTTGTTGTATTTTGTGTTTCGAAAATAAGTCACGATCGAATCGGTTTTTTCACCCCTCCGAAATATTTTTTTATATTTTCTGCGTTTGTTTCGGCGCTATCTGCAGCTCACTCATTAGCACATTAAACGGTCCGGTACGCGAGTCACGGACAGGTCAACGCTGTGAAACATATAATATCATACCACAGCTTGCGTTACATTAAGCTGGATAGGTGTGTAAAAATTATTTCACTACTTGTTGCTAGTATTATCGCTGCACTGCCGCAAAAGGCTATAAACATTAATGATGTATAGTTACAGTATGTACGTCATGTACGCGTAAGAAATACGATCAGAAACAACGATAAACCGATAATTCGACGCGCGTTTACAAACGAATGGTAATATATTACAATGTTATTATGTAAAATATTCTAATATTTTATGATATTGTATAATATATTATGTGCGTGGACTCTCTCGAGCCGGAAACTCGTTATCGATATTTCCGCGGTGTAATATAATATTATCTTATCGAACATTCGGACACGTATATTCATAGACCTTATACTAATAGACATGAATTGCCTATAATGCTAGCATTATGAGAAGCATGGAAACATGTCGCAGTGATGTAGCCCGTCTTGACAGCAGGCGTGTATATTTACAATTATTGTATACTGTAATAATATACAATATTATACTATAATATTATGTACAGCTACACTATAATATCGATTCCTGAGTACGGAATAATTATTAAAATATGTGATAGCAAAATATTAAAATTTTATTCATATGATCAAAGATTACAATTAAAAATAATAACAAAATTAATTTATATCTGTTTTGAATACAATAAAAAGAAAATCTTATAAATAATGTACAATTTTAACACTTATTAATATTATATCATTGCACACAGTATTTAACTATTATATAGGTACTTCCTCATTTCCAATTTTATTTTTAATCATTTGTTAATGTTATTAGTTTAGTAAACTTTTTTCTAATGCTAAGTCTTGGTGTCAGTTATTACTTATTACTTATTAAGTAGTAAAGTAAACTAAACTAAAACGAATTAATTTGTTTATTCAGTCCATCGTTGTAGTGATAATACGATTAATACGCAGACGCTGGTATCATATCAATGCGCTATACAGTGTACGGTACCGTACTACCGTATAACGAGTAAACGAGTAAAGAACGAGCGCCCTCTATATTGCCACGCTCCGCCGACACTAATCTCCTGTCTATTAGTATAAGGTCTGCGTATATTATATGCTCGAGCTGATATAATATACAGTACAATACAAAGTAAAAAAAAAAAAACGAATATTGTTTGACACCTACCAAAATCCAAAAATCTGAACCTCTTTCTATCATATTATACTGTACTGCGACCGCGCCGAAAAACGTCAATTTCATTTGACGGCCTTTCGGCTTTCGCTGTTTAAATTATTCTCTGAGTGTGCCGCTCAGTAGATGTAATATTACTGCAGTTTGATCAGTCCATAAATTAATAATTATTCAGAAATATCTAAGATCTAAGAGACATTTTTTGAAATTTGAACAGTTTAAAAATTAAAGAATTTTCGGTACCTACCTACAGGATTTGACCGAATTTTCTGAACCTGAAAATATATTATTATATAATATCAGCATGTAACACGCGCAATATGTGTTGATTATCTAATAAATATTCAATTGAATATTTTTGAAAAATGTATCATTTTTTTTGTGTGACATTTCTTACCAACATCACTATGTGTGATATCATAATAATTGCGACGACACAATATATTAATAAATTGGTAAGCGTCCAACTACGTGATATGTAAATATTAGATACCTATGTATAATATACATACACAGTGTGAATCTTCTTAACACTTTCACTATCTCAAAAAGTTATTAAATTTTTTTTCACATAGTTTAATGATTTAATTTTCATGGTAACGAGTCAATCATATTATAGGCACGCGAAAGCCGTAGGTATAATTAATATTAATTAAAATTTGTATTATAAGTGTAAGACCGTCGAACTTACAAGTCTTATCCAAAAGAGTTGAATAGACTTACTATAATTTTTACGAGTGATAACAGTTGGAATAAACTCGACATCGAGTACCGATAATACTCTATATTATTTTTCACTATATTATACTATATCTTCAGATTTTAATATTATATTTATTTATTTACGAATTGGAAAACTTAAATTATTTTAACACTTTAGAATCTGCTAACCTAATAATATTGATTTTTATTCAACCGGATTGAAATTCATTCTCGAACCGACATTTGACTATAGATCTCGACTGATCCATACGATTGTAAAACTAAAAAACGGCCGCAAAAGGCGGCGCCTAAATGTGTATCACGGGGCTCTGACCTACGAGACGAGGCCAATGATTGCTTAGGGAGGTCATCGTTTTTATCATCGTCAGCCAGCTATAGGTTAGCTCGCGAAATATGCGAATAGCGAGGTCATTATTGATAGCAAATATAATATAATATATAATATTGTTTTAACATTTACGAGGAAATAATTATATGTACCTATATCTAGTCGATTTTATACATACAGATGCACATATACAACTCGACTGTTATGAATTATAATGTACATTATATATATGCACGAATATAACATTATAATTTTCGATCAGCTGATCATTTAGTAAACAAACAATTTTTTTTTGGCAAAAACACGTGTCCATAATATTTTTAACTGGCGACCGGCCACGATAATGACTTTAAATAACTTCTTTAAGTGAAAACATTTGGCATTATGTTTATAATTAAATAGTACGGACAATAGACTGCAAACAAACAACATCGTTTTTTTAAATATTTTAGTATGGTATTATGATTGATTAAAACATAAGTATATCATTATTTGTTATTATATTATAATTAATATGTTTGATTTAGCCTATGACCACTACAGTAACAACTAACAACCTACACTATACAGTGATTGCACCACCGGCCATAAGTACTAAGTGTACTACGTCCGTATTGTTTTGTGTTTGGTAAACAATACTTTTGTATTTAAAAAAAACAACAACATAACATTATTCTTTTTTTACGTCGTTTTATTAAATATAGGCAGATATAATATTTATTTTTTCCAAATTCGTTTGGGCCGATTGCTTTACTTTTGTTTTTATTGCATAAAATTGAAAAAAGGTTGTGTAAAAATGCGTTCGGTTCTGGTGGGTAAAAACAATTGGTATTTTTTTAACACTCAATACATTCACTTGCCTAATGAATGTTTAAAAGTAAGTCCAGGGTGTGTAGAACCTTTGGGTACAGTTTCAAAATATGACATATTGAATTAATTGTTAAAAAAAAATTAGGACCAATATATTTACTGAAGTGTCATTATTAACATATTAAGAAACAAATTAAATTTGCTATTTTTTTTTAAAAAATTTAGTATGTGAAATATTAATTATTGTTAATCAATTTTTTAATCTTATCCTTGACGGCACCCCGGTTCTGTTCTAATGAAAAGGAAAAATGAATTGTGTATAACTTCGCACTATAACGGTAGCTGTTTGTCAAGCCTGGGCATAAACGAGTTAAAAAGTTAAAGTTAAGTTAAAAGTTAAGTTAATTTTAACTTATTAACTTAACTTTTTAAAATTTAATTTTCATTAACTTAATTTTTAACTTAACTTATTTTTATTGAAATTAACTTAATAAATAACGAGTTACTTTCAATCAAATTCAAGTTAAGTTAATTTATAAATAATAAAATAATAAATAGGTATAATAAAATTATTATTATTAACCATTTACTAGAATAGGAAATTAGAAATATAGTTAAATTTATTTATTGTTCGAATAAGCAGAATTCTTCAAGAAAAATACATATAGCAATAGCCATATAGGTATATATTATATTATAATATAATATATATAGGTAATAATATAATATGTATAAAGATATACCATACCATACCCATTACCCAGTATGGACTGGGCATACTGCGACATACGGGCGTATTGTAATGATAACATTATAACAATAATAATAATTTATAAATACTAATAATTAGTATAATAATAATATATTGTCATATTGATATAGATTATAGATACAAATCACTAATCAGTAATCACAAATGTACAATTCTCAAGAACATATTAATGATATTATTATAAAATATTTTCGCCATAAATAACTAAAATAAGTTATTTTTAAATTAAAACCAATTGGGTTATGTTCATATATATATTTTATATTTCAAATGTTTATATTTATAAACAGCCAATATTGTATATAGACATAACATAGCTTTCTTGGGTTCACTAATTCACATTTCACTTTTAGTTCACGGCTCCTATCAGCACGCAAGAATAGAATATTCTATATAAAAAACGCTTACATCCAATCTCATACAGCAATTCCTTCTTCAGCTCATGTGGGACGTTTATTCAGCGCCGGAGGTCAGTTATTTAGGGTAATACGGAATTGGTTCCCGGGGTAAATTAAGTATACGAATTGGTTCCCGAAAAAAAGTACTTATCAGTATACAATTGTTCGAATTAGTTCCCAAATAAAAGTTTATCGACAAAAATATTATAAAATAGAAATACGGCCAAATTTTGAACTTACAATTCGTTAAAAATGTACGTTGTAAATTCATAGCACATTAATTTATATTAGGTACCTATTTGGCTATTTTATTATGACTTATTATGATAGGTAGGTACATTATTGCAGTTAGGAAAAAATATTATTATACACTTGTATTCTATTGCAAGCACAAATATTGTTACTGACAAATACGTAATACGTTTGAGTATGTACTGTGTAGAGTATAATAATATTATATTATGTATAATATAGACTGAGCAACATTTTTAACCATACCTAAGTATTCTAGACAGTCCTAATAATCTGTATAAAATGAAAATTGTTGCTGGTTGAATATAATATTTTAATAGTTTGAAAAGTTAATTTAACAAATTTGTGTTTTCATGAAAGCATGTTGGAAGTGGGAACTAATTCGTACGTTACCTATAGACAACCCATGGGAACCAACTCGTATGTTACCTGTAGACAACCCAGGAACCAATTCGACAATTGGGAACCAACTCGTAGTCGTCCGTTATTTAATAAGCGAAGAGGTTCAATGGCGGATAAAAACTTTGAGATGACTCTTTTGCTAAAATGTAATAAATATTTTACTGAAGTATAAAGTCCGTTCCCTGAAATAGTATTCAGAGTTTAATATTATTTAATTAAGTCATTCCTAAATAGTAAATAGTAAATACCATGTTATTTTTATTTAATAATTTAAAAAAAATGTTAATGGTATTAATACCTATCTGTATTAATATTTATTTGTATTAATAAATCAAAAGATTGTATTTATTTCGGCATTTTGTATGCTTTTGGTACCTACTACATAATTATATTCATCAGTACCTATAATAATTTAATTCTATGTATAGAAAAGCTATTGGCTATTTCCTGTGTTCAATAATATTTATGATTTTTATGATTTTATACCATATTACTGGGTATATAATATAGATATTTAAAAAAAAAAAAATAACTTAACTTAAGTTATTAAGTTAATTGAAAATGTTCATATAACTTTTAACTTAACTGAGTTAAAAAAAAAATCAGGTTAACTATTAACTTTAAACTTTTTTAAAAGTTTTCCATCAACTTAACTTAACTCAGTTAAATATTTTCATTAACTTGCCCAGGCTTGCTGTTTGTTATCGCCACACCTCCGGGAGACCGTCCGTTGTACTCGGATATTATTTTTATGTAAGTACCGTTACAAAACATTCAAATAAAAGTAAATAATAACAATATATTGTTTACATTATAGTTAATAATTAATATTTCAATATTACACGAAAATAAACACAAACAAATAAGACAAGATCCTGAAGAGCCTAAAAATATGTTACACATTTTGTTTGTTTTAACGATATGTTTTTGTTGTAAAAATATAATGCCAGTATTAAATATTGCGGTGAGTTAAAATAATTTAATCATTAAAATAAATGTTTGGATAACAATATTTTTAAATAAGTTAATATACAGTTAGATAGGTATTAGCAAAATAGGCTCCTACGCACTCTAAATTACGCATACAATATTATATCGAAAAGCAGACGGTATACTAACGCCATGATTATAATTTAATAAAATAAAATATCAAAATAAATTATAAAAAGTATTTAACCCTTACCCATAAATGAATTACATATTAGACAATGTACTTGCCTACACGCGAGATATAAATAATCAAGATACAGAGAAATATTGATCAGGATTAAGGAATATCGAATTATTGGATTACACTGGACCGCTGAATATATTGATATGAGGTCACCTGGTGGCGGGGCGAAAACAAACTAAAATGTATTAAATCAAACATATTTGACTATTTACTCAAAAGCATTACAAATGTCACAAATCCATTCAAACACCAACCTCACCAGGTACAATAGTATACAGAGGTAATCCATACAGTTATTGCAAATATTAAACAAAACCGCTTATCTAGTATTTACACGCGTTCCCAGATAATAATTGTTGAGCTGTATAGGTAATGTTATTTTTTAAAATTTTTTTTATCAGAGCTCTATTAATAAAAATTATTAAAATAAAATCTTATAAAACGTGAAGGTTATGCGAACCCAAATATGCACATAGTTCTTTTTTTCTGAATATTATAGATTAAATATATTCCTACTATCGACGTGTAAATAAATAAACTGAGCATCGCATTGCATATACGTGAGATTGTTCTCAGATATTTTCCGTTGTTATAGTGTCAGGGTTTTTGTAACTATATTTAAGGAGAAAATTTATATACAGGGCGATTCCCCAAGCACGCTCGTCTTCATTTTTCTGTATAATAATACAATTATTCAGATTTAAATTTTTGGAATTTTTAAATAATAAGCGTACCTAAGATCATATTTTAAAACTGTCGAGATTTTTTATACTACTTATTAAGAAGGGTTCTGTGGTGATACAAATTTCTGTTTTGCAATGTTTTTTCCCAAAAATAAGAGAACCCATCATTTTTTACTGTAAATTATTTGGTGGATATTTTTTTTGAAAATGTTGGTGTACCTAGTTCAAAGTTTAAACAAGTATAGTTTTTCACTTATTAAAATGTTTATACTAAGGTCTAAGGATAATAACTAGGGATGAGAAGTTATAGGATTTGCATATTTTTTTCTGTATCTTCTATTTATAGATAGGTGAGCTAAAAATCTGTTCTATTACTTAATGAATTGAAATTTGGTATTTAAATTTTGCATATTTTTGCATATATTGGTAGTTTTCTTAAAAGTTGCATATTCATGTTTTTTTCGTGCATAAAAATGCATATTTAGTAAAATTATGTGGATTTTAATACAATTGACATGAAAAATGTATTGTTTTATGGAATTTTATATGTTTGTAGTCAATAATCAATAAAATAAAAATGCAGATAGCAAATTTGACAATTGTAGAATTGTAACATTTAATAGTATATAAAAGTAAATATAGGACTAGGATCGTATCTAATCGTTTATAGCTATATCAATATATACGAGTGTTTGACGTATTTACAAAAATACAGTAGTATTTTTACTATTGTTTAACTAGTATTAATTTTTTATCACTCGGTTAAAAATTATTTTTATTTTAATAAAATCAAATTTAACGAAATATTATTTATATTAATTTATTGTGAACATGTTTTTTATTTATAGAAAAAATTGCATATTATAATATATTTTTTGCATATTTTCAAATTTTTGATGCATATATCATAATTTTTCCTTGCATATTTGCATGCATATTTTGTCTATTTTAGCTCCTATAACTTCTCATCCTTAGTTATAACTCTTAAAAGTTTTCTTACAAAAATATAAAATAAACCTAATATTTCGATCTAATATTTCGATCTAACTCATGATCTTAATACACAAAGTTCAATAACTTAGAAACTAATCATACGAATTTTGATTGTGATACAATGATACCTATGGAGTGAGCATCCTTAGTGAATCACTCTGTATATACAATTTTACAAAAATATACAAAATAGAATATTAATAATACCCATTCAACGAATTTGCAGTACTTTTTATAAAGAACAAAAACTATTCTAGTAATATACGAGTATAACTCAATTTACAAAACATTTGTCTAATACCATAGTCTTGTATTTCATATAAATTGTAAATTTATTACAGAAGGAACAAATTTAAAAATGCATAAAACTAATATTTATACGTATTAGCCGTTGCTCGTTAAAAACAAATTTTAGAACTTAATTAAAATAATGTTTTGCTTTTCAAGTTTAATATTAAAAAAAATTAATAAAATATTGTTGAAACGTTGTAATATATTACAACGTTTAAAAAATGTATAATATATGAACTTTATTATATAATATATATATTTATATACGTAGCTAATATATTATATTAGAACATTTTTTGTGACCTCATACCACCCGTCTACCCCTAACACGAACTTGTTCATTAAGGTCCATTTTCTTCTAAGACGAAAGAAATAAAATAACATCGTTGACTCCACTCGCGTACGTTTAGTTTTCAGGAACTACATCTGAAGGGTATTCCCGTTTATCTCCATACCCGTTCCTACTTTATAACCTAATACCCACTTGACTGTGAAAATTATTAAAATACATTTTTATTAATAATGATTGGTATACAATTATGTAATAATAAAAAAATATTCTATTTCTGTTTAAATCATACACGAATAATTGTTACATTTTTGAGCTATTACATAATGATATGGTGCGGTTGGTCCCCAAACAATATTAAGCGGAAGCATCGTTTCAAAAAAAATTATATTTTGGCAGTAAATAGGAAATCAAAACATTTTCGTTTTAGATTGAATGGAGTTGCCTTTCATAATCTTGGAATATGATGTTTTTGGTCGGAAAAGGACAACTTATGAGTTTTCAGGTTGCCACTTATTCAATATTTTATAATTTTTTTTCATAAAATAGGTACCTAATTTTGTTTTAAATTGTTTTAACATTTAATTGGTTTACTTAATCAGTTAATCACGCTAAAGTTGAAATCTAACCATAATAATTAGAATAAATTAACCACAAAAACACAGATTTCACTATATCTATAGTTATCAGATCTAGTACCTAATATAAGATAATAATAATGGTCAAAAACACGATAATAATTATTGATAATCCTACGAGGCACAAACGTCAATAGTTGAATATAATTACCATCGAGTATTTGAGTTTCATAAACTATACCTCGATGATAATAATGAATACATTTTATAATATAAATATTATATTTTCAAATACGTTTATATTTTAAAACTTTTAGTTATATTTTATGAATCTACCCAAATTTGTTATTTTTTAAACTCTTATTGATTGTATTTAAAGAGTATACGATTCGATAGAGACAAATAATATATTATAATATTATGTAACGTACCATACTATGATATAACCATGTTATAATGTTATGTATCAATAATTATGATGTATTTTAAAATGTATCTACTTTGAATGCGGTGGTTATATTATATACCTACTCAATAAGTTTTTATTGTCCAAATGTATATTAACAACCGTAATACATATACACTTGTTAAACTTTCAGAAGACTGTATACTATAGGTATTAGGTATATAGTATATCATCAGAAGCCAGGAGGTACATAATTCGCTACAATAAACCTGAAGTTTAATAGATGTTGATAACCCATTCCAACATTCCAAATGCCGATAGTAATTATTATTTGTTAATTAAAAGTTGCGAAAAAAACTGCGAATATAACCAGGTTTATGGTTCGTTCAAGAGAACATTATGTTTAATTATGTGTTGTAACGACGATAAGGAAATTATAATCAATGTTCAATGTTGATACTCAGTGTTGACGCTCAGATAATGTGTTTTTTTTTTTGCATTTCTTAGATAATATGATATTTTAACACTCGTGGTTTTTATTTATGATTTATGCAAATATGTGTTTCGTTTTATTATAAACCTAAGCTTTTAATTTATTGTACATCGTTAATTACCGCGGGCACACATCACGGGTAATAGTATTGTAGGTGGAGGTACTTTTAACCGTAGATTTTATTATACAATGATTATTATTATTGACTATTGTTCATTAATAATATTGTACTCATCATAATATGTATAATATTTTGTTGCGTGTTATCGAATTCACCGATTAAAGCAACTAAAACACTAAAGCTGCGTTAATTTTCCCAAATAACTTTAAACTAATGAAAAATATTATAACGAAACTGTTCATTCGTGGTTTTCATTTACAACGCATCTAACCACGCTATTTTTTAAATTTATCTTTCCGGTCCACAGAAAACCTACCATTCCATCACATATCATATTACAATATATTATACCTATATTCGTTCGGATTGAATAGGAAAACAACGTCGTTGTCTGTGATGTGCAAATCGTATATATAGAGTGCGTATATGATCACACCCCGAAAAGTTGATTGTTTCCTATCTGTTATCAAAAGCGAGGACACAATACTCGTTGAATCTGAGCCTCATACAAATCACCGCGATACATCACTTTTGAAATAAAACCAATATTTTCGCTTCGGATTTTAGTTCCTCGCGTGGGATTACGATTTTTACTGCAAGCCGTTACGATTTGAAATCTATAAATGCTCATAAAAAATACGTCAAACAGTTTTAAACCATACTGGAGCGGTTATCGACAAGCAACATCACGGAGATTGGAAATTGGTATCGGTATGTCTTGGACCGTTCTAGACCTGAAAGATGGACGGAAATTGGCCAATTTGGGATGAATTAAATATTATTCTGTGAAAAGAGTTGAGCTCGATAGCTAAACTTAATTTTTTTTTTTTTTTACATGTATTTTAGAAATCGTTTTCTGTTAATTTTATTTCAAAACGATGTAAAAATCATACATTTTTCAAAGTCTAAAAAAAGAAAACATTTTTAATCAAAAATCGATCCTCGTGATCGACGACTTGGAAAAGAAAATCCGATAAACTCAAATTGGGTTTGGTTAAAATCAAAATCAGTTAGTTAATTTTAACTGTCTGATTATACTGCACAAAACTGTTGTGCAATGTTTGAAAAAAAATTAATATTTTTTAGCACCTCGTAAACCATGCGACGAAATTTGACGTTTCGATGTTATATAATACGTTATACGTATTACACAAATCGAGAAGTTACTTTGTAATCGTTGATTTCCTACGTCACGCTTTGATTCGAGTGATCGATTAAAAATATTATAAACATTGAATTCCAATAATCGCATTTCGTTGTGCGAAATATTTATGGTTTTTAGTAAATGCGCATTTTGTTACATTAACACACGTATACGACCAGGTCGTGGCGCCTGTTGACCCTGCGAGAACACTACCTATACATTATGATAATAATTATAGTAGGTTACACTGATGACTGTTGTAGTTGCGTTTTGTTTGACGTAGGTACTTAAATATATATTAACCATTACGATGCCTAATATATTATATAATGTCAATGGATCAAACTTCCTCGTTATCTCGGTGACTTGTGGAGGGAGGGGCGGAGAGGAATAAGATAAAGAGTAACCGTCATCGTCTTTAATAAATATGATGTTAGCAATATATTTTACTAAGACTAGGACACTAGGTTATAAGTAACCTAATTATATATGCAATACAAAATGGTAAAATATGCACATTTGATTCTGTTAAAATAATATAATATAAGTACAATAAAAATGTAATAGAATATACCTACAATAAAATCATGGGAATTTATAGTTTACACAAAAACTACCCTCTTTGGAATTACACCGGATTCTATTTATATTAAGTCATCTAACAATAATCTATTGATTCCTCGGTCTTAGATTTTTTTTAAATAAAAAACTTGCGGACGAATATTGACAATGAGGGTGATTTTCTGTATGTGAATCACTCATTATTTTAAAAACTATAAACGCACTTGGATAAATTTTTTTTTGATAAATATTGTAAGTAATAAAAAAATTTAAATGTTCGAATAATTAATTTATTTTGTTGCTATTTTATCATTATAATTTTCAATTTTTTTTTTATTATTTTGATTTATGTGTTTAAAAACACCTAAACACGGTAGAATCAATAGGTACTTAATATGAACAGTAGCCAAGGAAAACGATATACGCCCAAAATCATCAATAACCTCCAAATTATGAAGTTAAAGTAAAGCATCTTCTAAGACACATCGAGTGAGGTAACCAAGGTTACTTTTTACGAAAACTAAATTATGATTTATATGATTTATACAATTTTATATTTCTCACTCTATTAATTGATTTACAATATTATTTATTTATCATCCTATTGTTGTTTTATTAATTATATTTTATGCACTATGTTTCATAGTTTTGACCGACTGACAAAAAAAATTAAATAATATGATAAAGTTTGTAAGCATAACATTCAAATAAATTCATAACAAATTTAATTGTTTTAAACATTTTTTTGGTCAAAGATAAAATCATTGGTATTATTAATTTTATAATTTATCAATATTGCAGCACCCCCAAGAAGCAAAGCTTGTGCTAGGAGGGAAAATTCTTAAAAGGAAAGAAGTGTAAAATAAAGTATAAGCATATAATAACAAATTATAGTTGAAAATATAATTTACAAAACAGTATAAGGAGACTTAATTAATAATTAGTATAGACACAAATAATATAATAGAGCATCTTCTAATGGACAACAAAATCTAATAACTTGAGATTCCCTATAATAAAGTTATAAATGGACAATAAAACATATAATATTATTAACTATGGATTTGAGTATAATACCATATGCCTTACAATATTTGTAATTTTCAGTTAATTTTTTGGACTGCACAATCGCGACCAATATTAGTAACTGTATTGAGTGCTCTGCAGTCTATTGCGTAATATAATAGAAGATACGTTTTGAAAAATCTTAACAGCACGCGTTATCATTGTTATTTAATTTTAAATTTTAAGTGTGCTATACATCATAAATCATAATGTGTACACACACATAATATGATTTAACGTTGTTAATGTATCGAATGTCCTTGGGATGAGCGCGCTTATGGTTATATTACTTATTAGTTTCAATAAGCTAGAAAACTGATAATAAGGTTCTCGTTTGAATTACTTTTCTGAACTCGACTGCGCATAAAATAATAAAAAAAAATTTGTTGTTGAAAAAGTTTTGATAATCGAAACCGAATAGTATTCGATATTTAACTGGACTACTATCGATGAACGTTGTAATTTTTTTTTTTCATTTACCCATCGAACGATATCAAAAACGTTTGATAGGTTCATATTCAGATTATACCATATAGGTACATAATACTATAATGAGTTGCATAGTGTAGTAGGTAGCTAACCATTATTCAGTTTCGATTTCAACGAACTGCGATTACTTAGAAAATTAATCTAATCGTAAAATAATTGTACATTTCAATGTTTTTCAATTGACCTAGAACATCTGTTTTTTTTTACAGTCAAATCGTTTCCGGTCATAAGGTTCGAAACCAATTTGTGCGTAAGGGTCATATTTTAATAAATTACGTGTATCGAAGAAATAAAAAAAACCACTTAAGATGATGACTATATACGCTCATTATCTCGAAAAAATAATATTTTTTAGAAATTAAATATTTTTATCGTTATAATTTTTTAGTTTTCTACAATATTATATATTGTTAATTTCATACGTCGAAGCAGTATATTTTTCTAGTATTTCGATGTTTAAAAATCAATTTTTGAATCAATTTTTTCGATTAAAGTTAATTAGTTAGAAGTATTTGAAATTTAGACGAGTGGAGATCAACATTTTACGTGGTTCTTCTGCCGTTCCACTCCTATGCTGCCTGCAATCTAAAGTTTAAACACGTCCCATAACTAATAAACTATTCGTTCAAAATGCGATTTTTACACCGAAATACTAGGAAAAGCATTCCGTTCCGGAATTGGAAACCAACAAAGTATAATTATGTTGTCATACAAAAAAAGTAAAATACTTTTCAAAAATAATAAAGTTTTAAAATAACCAAATGTTCTTTGGTAAAATATTCACTCTTCATACACAATCACAATAATATCTAATAATATAATGTTATTAGGTATACAATGTATGTGTCGTATACCGGTCATAATATTATTATATTATTGTGCTACGTGCGGAGGCGGTTGACGACACGCGTCTGGCAATCACATATCTGACGAGAAGGCTGATTTGTGAACCTCGCGATTAGGACGATATTAAAATGTCATATTATCTTTTAGTAATATTCTCAGTTCAATTTATTATTCCCTCCGACGTGGTATAAAATGAACAAGACGTAAAGACCGTCGCCTCCGGCACTTCGAAGAAGCGGAAGCGGATACCCCAAGTCAATCCCAATGGCAAAATCGTCATACGCTGAAATTACTGCCAACTTATCACCACCACACGAACAACCTCTGCACGTAATAACCAAATTCCTCGATGGACTTATATCAATACTTAACCTCCTTTTAATTTCACTCAAATCCTATTATTGAACCAAAATCCCACTCCCATTCCGTAACACACACATCGTTCCTTCCTTACAATCCATATTATCATTTATTAAGTTTTATTGTTACACGCAAGACATTCAATTAATTGTCGGGCTATAATATAACTTTTGGTTGGAAGCTAATAAAAACAAAAAATAAAGTCTGTTGTCTCTTGCGTACAATATTAGAAGATTTAATAGCCGTCGGATGTTGTAGACTACAATACATTATAGGTACCTATACATTTTTTTATATGTACGAAATTCTGAGCCCTTTGAGCGTGACAATATTACCGCTTTTTCATGTACGGCTATAATAATATTATAGTATACGCTATACTGCACGCTGCAGCTGTACAATATAATACAATACAATGTACAATAAAGTGTGCTTATATAACGCCGAGTTAATCTGCAGCAGGGTCACGACGGCGGCGTTTAATCCACCCGACAACTACGGACAAAGTCGACGTTTAATAAAGCTTTCGCGGCAGTGCGCACATTCGGCCGGGAACTATAAACTGTACGACAAACTCTAATGTTATTAGCTATTATATTATGTATCACGTCACGTCGGTTGATTCTGACGCCCAAAACGCTTTTAATCGTTTATTCGTCGTTTCACGGATGACGCGACGCGTTCAAATTAAGACAGCTATATAGGACTCTAGCTCAGTGGTTCTCATCCTCTAAAACTTCCCGCCGCCCTCTTTTTGCCAACTACAGTCGGACATCCATGCACTTTACCGTACCGTTAAATTTTAAACTCTGAGAAATTTACATATACTTTCAGAAGTGACAAAACCGACTACAAACAATGTTATCCTATGGTGGCGAAGTTGATCAGTAATAGTTTTGTTTCTCAGCGGATGAGTCGATAAAACTTTAAGTGTTTAAAATTCAGACCATCGAGTTTGAATGAATACTGTCTATTTGTGATAATTTGATTTTCGTTAAATGCTATTATCGTCATTTCCTCGTCACTATATTATATTTCCTGCCGTGCATATCTAAATATGTCTCACCGGGTTGAAAAATTTCCCGCTAGCGTTGGAACACTGAGTCTAGTTGATCAGAATCTGCTCGTATGTTCTTGATTTTTTTCTATTTCTGACTGTCGAGATGGACTCATTTATTTTATCTCAAACAGTCAAACCACATGTTAAAACAAAGATTTAAAAATTTTAAGTTATAAAAATAAATTATATAAAATGTCTGACATCTTATACGGTATAAACAGTTGAATGGAAGGAGTTCTCGAAGACTTGAAAATAAATTACTTACAGACTATACGTACCATAAATACGCTCCAATCACAATCTGTCAATGCCAAGCGATCAATTAACTTTGAAAATATTTACAAAAATTTAATCACACATGCAATCATCAACATCTACGTGGGTATGTAATTTCATCTCATACACTAGGTTATAACTTACCAATTACCGAATGTCAATTTTCAAAATCAAAAATTCTAATTAAAATCAAAATACCTATACGAGAAAAATCGGCACAATGGAATCTATATCAATACATTCCAACTCATTTCAAGTTTCACGAGTCTACTTGCATTATATACTCAGAAAAAAGTAAAAACATATATAGCAATAAATTCCATGAATAATGAACACAGGATAATATCAGGAATCGGCCTACAACACTGTGACCCACTAATCACGGACCTATGTTATATTCCAAAATGTTCATCTGATATTACCCTTTCCCCAAAATGCGTAGAAGCAATTTTTAAAAACAAAAAATTAGATAAATTAATCAATACTGCTATTTCCAGTGCATTAAACAATATGATGACGACTCTATAATAATAAAACAAATAGGAATAAACACATACGTCATAACTAACCCTCAACCTACCTTAAGAATAAAAAAACAAATATTGAATATAACCAAAACAGAAGAACTTAAATTAAATTACAATCACCCAGGATTAATAAAAATAACCTTTCCGTGTAATTATGAACTATTAAGAAATGATATCGTTTTAATACCAAAAATGTACCCTTGCGAAACCAACAATTTAAATACATACTCAATCAAAAGGGTATTACCTGTATCATGGACAAAAATTAAATCATTAAATATAAACCATGAGAACAAAAAAGAAAGTATATCCTTGGCCATACTTATTGGTCATTGTTTTGATTTTTTTTGTGAATTATTATATAGTAAAGTTCTTTGCCTTAATTATAATAATTATATTAATGTCATTGCAATATTGTACTTTACAATTTATTATTGTTATTAATAGTAATACCTAATTAAGTCTATTTTATGTTATTTTCTTCATTACTAAGTTGCATATTACATTCATATAATGTAATGTATAAAAATCTCATGTCACGGTGTTAGTGGTTGAACTCATCCGAAAATGTTCAACAGATTTAAATGAATTTTTTTTGTTTATTCAGTAGGTATGAAAATAGGTTGTTAAGTATTTTTTACCTACTAGGTCCAACCCGGGGAATTTTGAGATTTACGGTGGCAATTTTTGTTTATAAATGGTTGCTATCGGTAATAATTAGTATTTTTTATTTAGTTGCTATTTGGTTAATCAGGCAGATGAATTAGTGCAAGCATACCTAACTACTTTGTCTGAACCCTACACGCGCGTTTAATTAAATAAATATATCGCGGTCTTCGGGGGGGCCAAATGTATAAGCGATTGCAGGCTGCAGCGGATGGACTCGCCGATTTGCACGGGAAAACGGTCGACAGACGCAAGTCCCGCTGTGCACGACGCGGTCACATTATCTAGCCGGGAGGGTCCTAGCACCATTATTGTTATATTATATTGTACAATGTACATGCGAGCAGGGGGATGTGACCCGACAAACCCGGCTGGATTGTGACGCTGACACGGAAACAATAATAATATTAATTGTTATATTATTACTATTATATACGATGGTCTCTTCTCGAACGAGGTAGTATACCGTCTGCCGGGTGCAATAAAGGCTACCGCGAACTCACCCCTGTAGACTCAACTGCGTACTGCGTTTCGAGCAAGGGGGCCAAACGGTTGTCTCTCGCTAATTTTCCCAACGATCTCGCGACGGTCCACGACGTGTGTCAAACAAAATCCACAACGCGCGAATATACAATACGTCTATATTATATACATACATAGAGAGTGAAGAACCTATGGTACACTAGGTCATGTTGACACGGTTCAATTCTCATGTAAAAATAATTCTATTTCATTTTCAAATCTTGTACCTATTTAATAAACAATTATATATTATTTATTAATAATTTAGTTACTCATTATAAAATGATGAAAGTTTGAAACTCATTTTCAAAGATAATTTTAAATACTTTAGGATTGTAATAATTACAATAATTATTTTTTTAATAAATCTCACCACAAACACCACAAACAGTCCGAAAACAATGTTTATGGATTCAAACATACTACTGACACTTAGCATTTTTTTTAACTTTGAATTTTTATCACAGAATGTTGGCATGCAACGAGTGCGTATATACGTCCCTAGAAAAATTTTTACTTTACTCTACGCTCCTAAAAAACGAACCGACCAGAGAAGAAATGTCTGACTTTTTTTTTGCACGAAAAAGTTTCATCAGATCTAAAGTTCAGTGTCCAAACCAAATCACGGTATATGCACCTACTGTATTATATTATATATCGAATTGTAGGTCACGTAATCAAGAAACTTGGGTTTCATGACCAAGAAATATGCGTGCGTTGGGCACAGCAAGAATCAGTATTTTCATTGCAAAAACGAGATGGAAATATAATAGGTATAAATTATATTGTTTAATAATCAAAAATATGTAAAAAAAAGAACTCAGTGGTCCATAAAAATCTTTTAACCTAGCCTATGTATTAATACTAATTTATTATTTATTCGTATAGGCATTAACAGGCATAAAATATAATAATACTGTCTCTTAAAATACAACATACTTAAGTTTATTACGGATTGATATAAACACTTTGTTATTACTT
This sequence comes from Nasonovia ribisnigri, assembly GCA_027563435.1. NCBI lineage: Eukaryota > Metazoa > Arthropoda > Insecta > Hemiptera > Aphididae > Nasonovia > Nasonovia ribisnigri. The sequence continues at coordinate 4,756 of JANEHU010002695.1, read as the reverse complement.
ACAACCTTGGTGTTGGTAGTGTTTGGATACTCAATATACATATTTTGACCAAATGTTTATATTTGTGTATAATATACATTCATTTTTATACATTATTATTGTATATTGGTACTTTGATTTTGTTACAGGTGAGACCTGTTTGAATAAGAACATAATATTATACAATATTGATCTAAGTATTGAAGTATACGAACAATTTTATCGGACTGTGTATCTACTATATTCTGAAATTAATCAAATTGTATTTGTAAATGGTATATTTTGTATATGTACATTGCACTATAATTATGAAATCGTTTAATAATCCATCAGGCAATACATTCAACAGTGGAATATGTTTTAAAATTATTTTACCGTCTTTTGTATGTCACTAAGTATAGTTACTAGTATGAAGTTTAGTCCGATGAGTTATTATAATATAAATTGTATAATTTTTTTTTATTTAGACGAAGTAAACCAATTTGTATTTATTTTTTTTAAACAGCATTAGGTACTTATATAATAAATATAACAGAATTAAACAAATGTGTTATAATACAGAATATTACAAATTGTATGATAACATTATTTGCAAAAGATATATTAGTGTGGCCTTGGTAGAAATGATTATTGGCTATAGACTTTATTCTTATTTCTGGGGTAATATTATGTTCGAATCCGGAATCGTAGACACGTTAATATAACTTAGTATGCATTAAACATATTGTTATAGCGGAGTCGGTATACTTCCACGTACGAGAAGTCTGCGGTTAAGTACGCAGCAAAACGTGTCAGACACGATAGTGGTTTTCCGGGTCCGTGAAAACACAAAGCTGTATTATCGTCGAAATGAAAATGTTCGAATAAAATTGTCATCGCGGGCACGTGCCCCCCTTTTTGTCTATTTACTGTACACGGTGGATCCCATTAGCGAAACTCGTAAATATAGTGCGCCGGTTGAGTTGTGTAATAATACGACGAAGACTCGTTTTAATTTTAATTACGTGTCGCATATTATATTATAATGTTATCGCTATATATATCGCTTTATATGGATTTAGTAGACGGTTAAGGAGCGACTATAACGAATAACGATCCTCCCCCACGGGTGGGCCACTGCAGGCGGTAATAAAGTACAGTACAGCAAGATTAAGTAAGTATGATTTAAGTAAGTAACACTTCGTGAGTATCTCGACGAAATTGGACTCAGAAATTGGACACCGTTTGGAAGAATATCGTGGATTATAACGACCACGTTGTATCTATACGTCAGCAAGTGCATACAACTTTTTTTCGATTCCGTTCGTAACCGAACGCTAACAGTCGTTATATAATATGATTTAGATGAATAACTTAGATTGTTAGTTGAAGCTAGACATTTATAAGCACGATAATATTTTCAAGTTTTTTTTAAGTATGACGTGAAATGCGTATTTATTGCATCAGTTATAGGTGGCGTAAATCGCAAAACTAATGAACCACGCAACGGCATCGATCAAGTTTCATATTAAAATAGACGGGTACTTGCAAGGAGCTGGGCTGCTATAGATTACTATAACATAAAATCGTCAAGTATGTCATTATGTCGAATACCACTTACCAGACTGTGGACGATGTTTTCCACATCGATTCAATAAGTAGGTAGAGTACGATTGTGTACGGAGCTTATCGGATATATTTCTTTTATTACACGATTCCCGTACGTTCAAAATCAATTTAATTTTCGTGCAATGTTGTTCCCAAAGTTGTACAAATATATCTATAGAACAATGAACGGTTCATCAAGCGTCCATAAAATACAAAACAGCCAATTTCATGGGGCTCACTATGAACACACAAAGTTGTATAAATATTTATCGCGTGCAGGTTGAAATAATGACGAAAATATATTCAATATACTTCAATCTCAAGAGGTTCCATTCTAAAATGTCGGTAACATTATAAGTTTGATAAACTTCAATTTAAATATATAATAAAAAAAAACAATATTTTGACGTAGGTATTCATCTTCGGTTGGCTATATCTTTCAAGGAAAGTGTTTATTTTAAATTGGTAATGACGAGTTTAACTAATCATATTATAACTATACAAAATATTTAACAAGATTCCATTTCGTATTAAATTTTATTTTTTTTAGAAAAAATATTTCTATGGTTGTTTGTATCAGACTTTAGTAATTTGAGATTGATATTGTGTAAAATAAATATTGGTTAATTTTTACCATTAAATACTATTTAAGGATTTTCAGCCGACATAAACACATTCACTTTGATCGTGTTATCTTGAAAATTCAAAATGATATGACTGTACATTTGATAACGTTATTGCAGCCTATTTAGTAGGCAATCATATTATTAAATATTATAAGGGATTAGTTTAATATACAACAAACACACGCTATCGTGCTCACAAAAAGATTAATTTTACGCAATCTGGTTCGGCCCGATGAGCTGATAATGGATAACAGCTGCCTATGGACCAATTAAAAAAAATAATTAGAAGCAATTGTTAGATTGCACTCGTTATTAGTGAGGTATTGATTACGACAGAAAATAATGGCGAGAGTTCCTTCTCGCCAGACACGATTCCATTTTCCAATCTATATTGCTTTTTACCCTTTTACTACCTACCTATTAACCATAATACTCTACTCGAACATGTTTTACGTGATTCGCAAATGAAGACTCCCGGTTTCTTGTTTAAAACTTTAAACTTTAAACATCAAACATTATTGTTTGTTTAAGTTTTAAGTAATTAGCTTTTAAGAAATATTGTTTGGTGTCAAATGTATTATTCACATATTCTTGTATCGTTGATCTTCGAGCCGCAGTATTTTTCTAGATAGATAAATAATTGGTATAATATACTATAATGCATGGTTAGTACATAATACAGGGTAATTCACAAAGCCTGCTGATTTCCATCTTTAATAGATTATATCGTTCAAACTTTGATTTAGAGGAATACATATTTTCGAAAAATCTCTAACAAATTAATGTAAAACGGGTTGATTCTTATTTTTAAAAAAAATGAGAAGTATGTATTACCACGATGTGACGCTAAAGGACACTTCTTAAATGGTATTAAATATCTATATAATTGGAAATGTGATCTTCAAGTATACTGAAAAATACAAAAATCAGTGTCTTAACAAATTCATTGTTAAAGAAAAAAATAAGGGCGACCATGTTTGGAATCACTCTGTATAGCATCACCATATTATATATATATATTGTTACTGCGAGATACTTTTACAATTCGAATTGGCTCTAAGATATAAAATTATGATCGAAGTTGATCCATTTTCAGAGAAGTTTTCACGAAAAGCTACCTACACACAAAGCGCGCTAAACGCTAAATCGAATAATATGATCGAGTCGTAATCCCAGACGTCTGTTGTATGATAATTTACTCGAATTATAGACGTTTTGCGCTATTAATGAAAATTCGTCCAAACGTTATTTGGGAGTTAACCTATCACGGTATATGTATTACACTGTTATAATTGTTTGGCGCAATGGTATACGCACGTGCCGTTTTTAATACATGTGTTAGTAATCACTGTTTGGAAATACGATTTTTCTTTCGTTTAAGGTCTCCGTGACATTGACATTGATGGATTTTTACTACAACCGACTGTTCGTGACTAGGTCTTGTTTTAAAACCCGCGCACGCTCGTATAATCATAATATAGGGTGTAACATAACTAACGAATGTATCAAATGTAACTTAATACCGCATGCAACGACTTTTGTTTCTATCGATATTATTAATATGAACAACTGAACTATACTAATAGGTAGCCGGTTAGTAATATTATATTATTAAAAAAAAAAAATAATCACAAAAATGATATCGATTGGTACTTTTATCAGTTTTTTCTCTTACGACTTGTGTACATACAAGCATACACTGTATTTTGTACACATAAACACGAGTATGGATTTATTTCGAAAGTCTGACGATATATCACCTATGCCGACCCGAATGCGATTGCCTCGACCGTTTCGACGTAAATATTTTTCCGACACATGCGTACCGTACATGCCTACAACTCGATAGGTTTCCAGTCGGATTGATACGACAGTAAAAAAATATGGACGTCAACACACATATATATGTACATCTGTTTCAGTTGAACGAGTCGTATTAAACGTCGAATTATTATTTGGTATAAAATATTATAATAATTGGTTGGCAAGTATTTTAATATATAACGATGTTTACTTACGCATTCGTTTGCACAATATATCGATTAGGTCAATAATTGAAATTAATATTTAAAAGTACTCAACTAAAACAATAGAATATAGGAAACGTCGGTCAACGATAAAAAGCTTAAACAAAAGTTGGGAAACGCGAGCAAGCCGCAAGACTGAATATGTATATATATATTATATGGATTATACTAATTTATAATATTAAAATAATATACGGTTTTTAAGTCTGTCCAAATGACCTTCCACTCGATTATACAGTCAGTTCTTGCGGTCAAAAGTGATGTTCAAACTTCAAAGTACCTATATAACGCATTTCTTTTGTTCTATCGTCTAGCGCGAACACGAGCAAGTGAGATGATATTATATGAAGATAAAATACAAGTACCTAAACATTATTAATATGAATAGTTAACACTTAACATAGTTAACTCTTCGATGAGTTTAACGGAATTTTAAGGATGATTTTCTACAACGGATACACGAGATTATTGTACGTACTTACAAGTTATTTGAAAATTGGACAGTAATCAATCATAGGACTATTTTTTTTTTCAAAT